>JBBPFJ010000616.1:0-39478 GCA_037975025.1 Excoecaria agallocha
CAAAAAAAACCGAAAAAATGGTTAATCGAAAAATTAATTCGAAATCGAACCGATTTTTAAAGTTAACCGAATCGAAAAAATGGTTAAAGTTTTTAAAAATATAGATTTTCGATTTTTGGTTTGGTTCCGGTCCACGATTTTAAAAAACCATCAATTTCGATTAACCGACCGATTTAATTTATAAGCCATTTCTACAACTTTCTCATTGGTCACAAGTCATTGCAGACACCATGACAAAGTGGTGAAGGAGTAGTCAGTGTCCCAAAAGTACATATGGTAAGAAGTTGCACGCTGAGCTGTAGATATTGAAAGACTAACTCTATTTATTCATTCTACTCAAATTGAGCGACTCAAATGTACCCTTGGAAAAAATGCATTGGAAAGGCAAAAACTTTTTAAGCCCTACGATTTTACTTCTACTACTAGTGTTCATAGGTTGAATAAAATTACTTATTAATTAGGCTCTAATTGGTAGTATTCAGTTTGGATAAAAAGTAAATTCAATGTATTGGAGTAAGGGTATACATTGTTTGATGCTAAGTAAGGGTATACACTGAGTTAATTAAATGTTGCAATTAAGTGAATACACTGCATTTATTTTTTTTTGCAAATTAAACATATTGTATTTACTTTTGTCTAAAGTGAATACAGTATATTTACTTTTACCAAAAAATAAATTGTATTCACTTTTACCAAACTAATTACACTGTAGTCACTTTTTCAATTATCCTAATTGAAATCAAATTCAATCTTATTTTTATTCAAATTGAATTTGTAAACTTAATTTCAATTGGATTTAATCAACTAATTCAATTTTAAATGAATCCTACAATTTTTAGCTTTATATATAAAATAAAATAAAAGTAATTAATTAACAACTTATACTGATATAGGATATCACATTAAAGAGATGTCTATATATTGAGGAAAGAGATGAGGCAATTTACATCTGCATTTTTTACATTTATAATTGGGGCAATCTCATTAGTAATGGCTAATAATAGCATTATAGGGCCAGTAATTTATGTTAACAGCAATTTACGCTGTTATAGTTTGGCATTTAATTTTTTTGTAATAATTCTAATTCTTACTCACAGATAAATGATTAAATTCCATCCTTTCTTTAAGTAATATCCCATCCGTTTCATTTATATTATAGCTATAATTTTTGAAAGCTTTTATTTAATTTCATTTTTCGTGACAATTTTTAAATTTTAGAACTTATTATTTATATATTTTATTGTTTTATTTTTATGTATGATTTGAATTAAACTTAAATATGTACGTAGCTAAAATTTAATATGATATACTATTAAATGAACATTAGTATATTATAGAGTATTCGTGAGCTAATTTCACACACTGCATATTTGAATTTTTCGAGATTAAGAAAATTACAAGTACATTTGTTTGTAATTTAGCCAAATTTTATAAAAACAAAGAATGGGATGCATATTATAAAAAATTTACAAATTTATTTATTTAAAGAACAATTATCGAGTTAATTATCGACCGAAAGTGATAGTTCAAGTTTATTATAAATTTAATAAATTTTTATAAATAATAAAAATATTAAAATTTTTTATTGAATTTATATTCTTTGGATAATTGAATACAGTGTATTTAGTTTGAACAAAAATAAACACAATACATTCAATTGGATAGAAATGAATTCAATTTATTTTTTTAGCAAAAGTGGATACACTGCCAAAATTTATATGGAAAGAGTTGCTAATGAGTTCACTAATAAAAGGACAAAATAGAATCAAATATACTAAAACAAAACAAAAGTAAATAAAATAAAATTATCCGGGTTTCTAGGCTTTCCATATTTATTTACTTTTTTGCCCTTGATTTACTCGACATGGCATGTATATATGAGTATACTGGGTATTCATTTTTATAAGTTTATCTTCTTAATCGTGTATCTTCTATTCACTTACCACCCCAAAAGTCAAACAATGGGCTGATGCATGTTTCTACCAATTATATATGCAACGTGATAATATATATATATATATATATATATATATATATATATATATATATATATATATATATATATATATATATATATATATATATATATATATATATATATTGACCTTTTTAAATTATTTCTTTTATTTACCAGTTAAAGATTAAATTTAAGTTAACCAGATTAATTAAATTAAATACAATAAAAGAAAATTAAAAATATTTGAATGAAATTGTATCTCAAACTTGTAAAGGTTTTTTTTTTATCACAGTATATTCTTATATTTCAAATTATACATCAGTATTTATACAAATCACATGGTTGGCAAAGTTAATTGAATAATTTGTTTCCACTTTGCAATTTGTGTGACGTTATTAGTAACAATTTTATTTGATAAAATGCATGAAATTATTTTAAAAACAGTTTGCACTAGCTAATTTGTAGATTAATTTAACAAGTAATAATAATATTAACTTTTGATTATTTTTTTCCTTTTCAATTGTTGGATTTAAATTAGAAACCTTTTTTTTGTCAAGATCATTTTTAGATCCACGTGAAAACATTCACTCCTCCAATGCCCTTCAATAAGATTAAAGAAAAAATAATTTTAGATTATACTATTTGTTAAAATAATACATCAATTATTTTTAAGTTTATTGACTTTAATCTCTTTTTACATATAATAAAAATAATGAGAAGGTTTATTAATTAATAAGTGTATACAATGTACTACATATCAAAATCAATAAGTATATACAGTGTATTACATAGCAAATTAATTATATTACATAGATTTAAAATTAATAAAGTGTATTTACTTTTAAAAATTGAATCTATAGTATTTATTTTAGACAAAAAATCAACAATTATATATTAAAATTTTAATTTAGCAGTGAACTACTTTACTTCCGTGGGACCCACGTGAAAAGAGGAGCGAGTGTAACTTAATCACCTTTTTATAAGCCCAACGTGGCTTGAGCTTAAAATGGCTTAAATAACTTTAAATCTTTTACTTTTATAAAGATTAGTTTTGTGTTAAATAAAATTAAAAAATGCACATTTACATTATTATCCCTATTTGAGTCACTCAATTTGAGCTGCTAATTTTTTTCTTCAACAAATAAATTCATTCCAACTCTATTTACAATACGAAAAAGATAAGTGACTCAAATTGAGTCACTCAAATGGGGACAATAATTTAAATGTATATTTTTTAAGACAAAATTAACCTTTATAAAAGTAAGATATTTAAAGTCATTTAAGTCAAATCTAAGCCATTTTAACCTCAAGCCATATTGGGCTTATAAAAAGGTAATTAAGTCATCATTGTTATCTTCTTTTTGCTTTTTTGCTTCATTTATTTGGTGAATATCAAATTAAATGTGGATAAAAGTGAATGCAATGTATTATTTTTGGGCAAAGTAAATACAATTATTAGAACTGAATGCAGATACAATTTATTCAGTTTGTAATCAGTTAATTGCATTTTATAATTGAAGTGGTTAACTGAAAAAAATTGGTTAACCAGTCCGAAAAATCGAAATCGATGGACTGGTTAACCGATTGTAATTTACTAGTTAATGGTTAGTCTTTTGAAAAAACCGATATATATGGACTGGTTAATTTTTTTGCTAATGGACCGGTTAACCGATCCATGCTCATCCCTAGGCATTAGCTCACTGTCCTCTCTTTCTAATTTTTTTCAATTCATTTAACTGTAACTTCTTATAATTTAAATTCTCCTTTACTGTTATTAAGTCAAACGAAAAATTTTATATTATGTTAATTCTTTTTCCATTACTAGCTTATTGTGCACTTAAAAAAAGTTAATGTGCACTTGAGTTGGTTTTTCTATAACACATCATTTATAATTTTTTTAATATTCATATAAAAATTATATTACTATATAGAGATAATAATTAAATGGGTCGGATCATATTGATTCAAATTAGATCAACCATCTATTATTATTTTCAGGTCCGGTCAATCCATTTTTTCTTGCAAAATAATAATGAGTTTAAAGTATTATATAAATTTTATAAGAAAATATAAAAAATTAAGGTAAAAAATAAAAAAAAATATAATTGAAATATATTTTAAAGTATTATTTTATGTAAGTTTTAGAGAGAAATAAAAAAATTAAGGTATAAAAATAAAAATATAATATATATATATATATATGAATCGGTTAACCATGTACTAAAGGTTAATCGGTACTTAAAAACTAAAACCGTAGCAAAAAATTAAAAATATAAAAAATAAAAACCGTAATTGAATCCATTTGATCAGTTAATAAAAAAAATCAGTTTGATTTCGAATCAGTTTTGCAATTAACCATATTTTAAATTTTTTTTCTCACCCTATCCAAAACCATGTTTTACAAAATTAGATTAATTTGATTTTGAGTGAAGTGAAAAGAAAATATCATATAATTCATGATAACATAAATTATTTATCCTTTAACAAAATGACAAAATATAGGTAGAATTGGAATTTTTCCAAGAAAGCAATTGAATTAGTCTTAAAAATAAGAATAAAAATAAAATATATTAAAAACTCATATCATTTGGGTTGACCCGTGAACCGATTAATGTTAATTAATTTTTGAATCAATCCATTCAAATTTTGAATTTGATCTAACCCTTAATTTTACAGGTAACTTCAAGTTGGGTCATATGCCCTTTTTCCTAAGGTTGTGATAACTTTTTCGAAAAATTTTGAGTTAAAATTTCTGATTCGAATTGAAATTGATAGGTCTATATATATATATATGAAGGAGAATGGATACACACATGACTCTAAATTTGAAAGTAAATCAAATATGTTTGATACCAAATATGTTGTTACATAAATTAATTTCTATACTGAATACATCAGTTGCAAAAATTAATTCCTATATTGAATGCGTTAGTTATAGAAATTAATTCCTATATTGAATACGTCAGTTACAAAAATTAATTTCTATATTAATTACCTTCCTAATTAAGAAATCTGAAAAACTCTATAAATAGAGCTTATGAATTCAGATTTAGGGTTGGTTGCTAGTTTTCCAAAAGAAATTCTAGAGGAAATTCCTTTTCTCCTAACTCATTCCTGGGTTTCTACAAAAGGTATTTAGACAGTGGAATTGTTGTCGTTATCCCGGCTAATGGTTTTATGGATAATAGCTGTACCAGTAACACGAAATAGGATCCTTCACGTTTACTTTCGCTTCTCAAAGAATTATACGCTGCAAAAGGTAAATAAAATTTTCTATATCTTTGTTATATATATATATATATATATATATATATATATATATATATATTTCCCAACATTGGCATCAGAGCCTTTGTTTAAGCGTTCTGCCATGATATTGAAATTATATCTAAAATTTTATCTATAAAATTGGTAAATCTAATTAGGTTGTATGAAATCCAATGTTAGATATTTTTTTTTATGTATGTGTACACCAAAAATTATGCAAAAAATCCGTAACCATAAATTAAAAATTGATATTTTTGAATTTTGACCTCACCATCATTTTTTCTTGCACAGGTCATGTGTCCCTCACGTGCTGGCCACTAACAGAGTGATAAGCCACTCTGCCATATGGCCCAATTGAGGCGCAATATATGGACCACTATGGTGGTGCCACGTGTCACCATGATTTATCATTCTAACACGTGCCCAACGGGGTGATGACATATAGATCACCGTTGTAATGCCCCAACTAATAGAAATGCATGTAATTTGATGATATTATTGCTAATTAATTATTAATTAATTTGTTACGTGATAATTAAGGTCTAAAGGAGTAATTAGTAATTATGTTTGGTGAGTTATATCGAAATTGTTAAAGCATATTTAAGAATAAGGATGTATTTGAAGATCGATAAGAGTTGGGATTAATTATTTTTGGAGTAAGAATTAGTGGGAGGCTAAAGTGCTATTTGTTTTGGATAATTTATTTTGGACATTAGTTGACTAAGAGAGAGAATGATTTTAGAAAGGAAAAAGAAGATAGAGGAGAGAGAAATTGGGATTTGAGAGGGAGGGAGAGAACGAAAGGAGGTGCTCCCATCAATTAGCGATGCCATCGTTGAAGGCTCCGGCTTTCGTCTCGTCGTTGCCTTATCGTGTCATCACTCCATCCCCACCGTCACCGGCATCACCTCCTTTTCCCCTCATTCCTCTCTCTTTGTCATGACTTCTTCCTTCATCTTTGGTGATTGACAATGGCATCTAGTGTCATGACTGGCACTGGGGACATCCTAAGTTTGAGATGGTTCCATCAGTGTTTGCCATTCATCCCTACTCATCGGCAGTAGGTAGATCGACCACAATGGAGCAGGATGTTCCAGCTCTGATTTTGATCAAATACGATGGTGTTAGGGTATGTGAACGTCACCTGACAACTACCGATGGTTATAGCTACCAACAGGCAGCTTTGGTGCATCTCCAACGAGGCTATTTGATTTAAATAGTAATTGGGTTGATTTAGATTTGATCGAGTCTTTAAAAATAGTAAATGAGCTCTAAAATTACCAAAATTTAAATATGTGCCTAAAATAATGTGTAAAATATTTTGGATGTAAAAAGTTAATTTTTCAGTGACACCAATAATTGTTGAATCAGATCGATCTGATTGAATTGAATCAATGATTGATTTCAATTGGGCTAAAATTTTGCACAGCCTATGTTAAATATGATAAGAATTATGGAATCAATTTTAGATTGATTTGGATTTGAAAAGTGAGGGAATCAGAGAAAAATGGCATAATGGGCTTTATTTTAGGCTTTTAGGCCTAAATTAGTAGATTTGGATTGGACCAAAGCCTAACCCATTTAGCCACTATAAAATCCAAGTGAGAGAGAGATATTTTGGCAGCCAACCTTATCTCTTCATCCTTTATCTCCTTTTTCATTGGCCGAACCACCATTGTTCCTTTTCTCACCATTTTTCAATCTTTCTCTCTCTTTCTCACCCAAATCTAGCAGATTAAGTGAAGTTATACCTCTCTAGATGATTTTTAAGCCTCTATTCTTTGATTAAAGGAAGATAAGTGAAAGAAATCAAGTGAAAAAGCTTAGGATGTCAAAGTGAGGTAAGAAAAAAATCATAATTTGATTTTTTAAAGGGTGCCTATAAGTATTTTTAGGTGCCTCAAGTTCATTTATGTGGTTAATTTGGATATTTGAGATAAAAAAAGTAGTGTTTCTTATGTTAAAGAATTCAGCCATGGTAGGTTCTCCAAGTGAGAGACATCCATTTAAAGCCAAAGGAAATGAGAAGAAAGCTTAGAGGGCCTAAAGCTAGTGAGAAAGGTTAGTGGCTACTAAATCCACCATTTCTCTTGAATTGACATTATTTTCCTTTATATAACTTAGGAAAAATTAGGAAAAATGCATGTAAAATTGAAATTAAGCTTAGCTTAATGAAGCACTTTGAATATGGCTATTAGAGTGCTTAAATTGAATTAAAAGTATGTGTAAGGTAGACAAATTTACTTGGCTGAATGGTATCCTAAAGGAAATCAAAGTATATTTTATGTATTTTTTATGATTTATGCCATAAAATGAACCTAGAGATGAATTATTATGTCCATGAATTTTTATAGAATTTATGAAAATTATTTAAGCATTTTGAGAAGAGAATTTGGTTATGTACATAATGTATTTATTGAATTATTGTGAAATAATTCATAAACTGTGCAAAAAAATGAAAAAATTGAACAACAGACTTACTATAATGAAAAAGATACTAAAACTGTTAAAAATCTAAAAAGTAAAGTAAAATGTAAGTGAATATTGCCCTTAGTAATAGTTAGACAGTCAAAATCTAGTTCAGAATAAAATTGACTAGCCATAAGGACACCTATACCGCAGTGCAAGTCATGACAACTTGTTTTGCTATGGTAGGATCACTAATCTCCCATGGGATCTTATCTGTTCTGTGAAAAATGATCCTTTGGGGTTATTTCTCAATCTGTACTGTGGCCCTATGGGGCCTACATCCTGTATATCTGATATGAAGATTTCTGCCGGGATTGTATTAGGGGCATAATGGTAAAACAAGTTAAAATTGCAAAAGGAAATAAAAATAAAGTTTAAAATGAAAAAGGATCTAATTGAAAAGAAATAAAAAGTTTAAGGGTAAAACGGTAATTTTTCCAAATATTGAGATTAATGTGTAAAAGTGATAAAGAAATAAAAGGAAAGGGTAAAATGGTAATTTAGTGATTGTACTGTCTAAAATTAAGCTTTGTAAAACTGAAGGACTAAAATACAATTTTGCATGAAAATGTTAAAATAAGGATCAATTGGTAATTTTGCATGCCAAAAATTGAATGAAAAATGAAAATAAGTAAACTAGTGGCATTTTTGTAATTAAACTGTAAAAGGGGTAACTTTGTAATTAAATGTAAAAGTAAGGGCTAAATTGAAAAGTTTACCAAAATAAAAATGTTAAATTGTATTAACTGTTAAAAACTTTGAAAATTTAATTGTTGTTAGAAATTCAATGAAATTTGCATGAGTAATGCAATTATGTTTGTATGGGAAATATCTTGATTTATAGTCACCACTGAGCATGTTTAATGCTCAACACGTAGTGTTTACTACGTGTAGGTTCAGAAGATTGATTGGAGCAAAAAATACACCAGGGAGCCTATTTTGGAGAATAGAGACAGTAGAGTTATTTTGTATTGGCATATATATATATATATATATAATTAGTTAAGCTTGAAGTTAGGATTTGGTCTATAATAGAACAATTTTGTATATATGTATTTTGACAGAAAGTGAATTGAGTAATGTGTATGGAAATGAGAATGAATGGTGATATATATAAATTATTTATAACTATTGTGCCCATGAGGGGTTGTGGATTGTTTGATTTTTAGGTTGGGTAGGCAAGTTTTTAAGATATTATATTACCGAATTTTTACAAAATGAATAATAAATTTGGATAGTTATAAGTCAGCGACAAGTTGGATTTGTTAACATGATTAATTGATAAGATTTGGCAATTAATGAATTATTTGGTTATGTGTATGATTGTTAAGATAAGAAACAAAAAAAATTCTACTTAGTCACTTAAATCCATAGGACTATAATAGTAAGAGCGTTACATTTTGTGGTATCAAAGTAATGGTTTAGACGATTCTAAGATCGAAATGGGTTTAAGTGATTGATTTGTTTGTATATACAGGCTAATTTTCAATGGAAAGGTGTTATGAAATATAATGTGTACTTACTCCTTTTTATTTTATAGTGAAAAGATGTCCTCCGACTGAGATAGACAGGTGGGGGATGGTAAGAGTGAGGCTTCCATGGACACTGGACAACAAGAGGTCCCACAACAGTAGGCTTCTTCACTAACAGTGCCACCTCCACCCCCAAAGTTGAATTTTCTTAATTTGATGGGTGACTACATTTAGCAGAGGTTGCAAGCAGGTCAGGCATAGCCTTCTCAAGTAATAGTATAGGTACAACCACCAGCTCCTCCTAGAAAAAAAATCTATTCTGAAGCAGTGAAAAAGGTTAGGAGTTGAGGACTTTCATGGGCGTGACCCACTGACACCTACTCAGGTAGAAGAATGGCTTTTCAAGATAAAGAGAATGTTTGAAATCACAAATAGTCCACTGGAAGAAAAATTTGAAGGTATTGTGGCTTTATTTCAGGGACCAGCTTTTATCTGGTGGGATTTAGTCAGGAGGCATACCCCAGTGGATCAGTTAAATTGGGAATTCTTTGTATCTCGGTTTGAAAAGAAGTACATTGGCTCAGAGTACAAGGCAACAATGTATGATGCCTTCTGGAGGCTGAAATAGGGAAATAAATTAATGGTAGAATATAAGCGCGAGTTTGAGTGTCTGAATGCCTATCTGGATGAGAGTCAATCCACAGAAGAAAAATTATGTTAGAGATTTAAAAGGGGATTGAATATAGAGCTAAGACAGATCATTAAAATCCAAAAGTACCCTAATTTGAGGGCCATGGTTGAGGCTACTTGATAATGGTCATTTAGATAGTGTTTTTAGTATGTTTTTAGGTGTTTAATTAAGTTAATTTTGTGTTAATTAGATTTAATTTGAGTTTAATTTGTTAGTTTTGTGTTTTTTTGAGTTAATTATAAATTTTGGTGTTTTTCAAGGTTATTTTGCAAGAAAAAGGACTTAATTGTAAAAAGGGCAAAGATTTGGGCCAAAACTGCAAATATGGAAAATTTATGCAAGAAAGTGATCGTGAAGTCCAGAAGAACTAGGTGTGGCCACGTGAAGTTATAAGAGAATGAAGACATGGCCACGTGTGAGAAAGAAGAAAGTGAACAAGTGACCACATGAAGAAAATAATGCAAGAACCTATGGCCACGTGATTTTCTTCACAAACCAACACATGGCCACGTGTGAAAATACACTAGGGAACATATGGCCACGTGATGCTTCTCCCACTTCGCGAAGGATTCTCGAACTTCCTGTTTTGGGCAGAATTCGCTTCCTATTTGATTCTAAGAGTTTGAGAAGGAATCCACAACATCTTTTGCCTATAAATAGCAGTCTAAAACATCAAAGAAGATCAATGAATTAGTAGAATCAATTAGAGAAATCTTAGAATTAGATTTAGTTATTTTACGTTGTTTTTATGTTTTCATTATTTTTCTTCAACTTCATCTTTAGTTTTTAAACATGTTTAGGAAGTAGTTTTTCTTCTTTTGCTAATGGATTCTTGAAATCTTATATTTTCATTGTTATGAAATTATTTTGAGCTTAATTTCAATATCGGTTGATTATTTCTTGGTTTTAAGCATATTCTTATCTTTGATTGTGTTGAGATTGATTGTTGGTTTATTGAATAAATAACTAAAAATTGATTTTGACATAGCTAATGATTTGCATGTTCTTAGATTAACTCTTTAATGTTTATGCATGATTATTATCCGAAATATGAGATGATTATGTGTGAATTTTATTGGTTAATACTAAGAGAGGAAGAATTAAGAATGAATTTGAGTTGAATCACTTGAGAAAGGCTTCAATGAAAGTTTAGGAAGTTGAAACTAGATTTTCATGCTAAGTATTAGATTTGTCTATGAGTTTAATACTAAGAATGATATACTTGAATAAAGATATCTTGCTCTATTACTAGTTTTTCCATAATCACTGGTGTTTATATTGAATTTAAGTTATTACAATGAAAATTAAGGTGGATAGTTTCTTTAGCAAGAGAATTCAAGTTATTGTTTTGTTTTTAATTCATGTTTTAGCTTTTGTTCTATTTAATTGTTTATTTTGTTTAATTTTTGCTTTTAAATCAAAAATATTTGGAAAACAATCTCGGATTAATTTAATTAATATATAGGTATTATCCTTAGCAATCCATATTCCCTTGGATACGATATTTGGGGTCTTAATCTATATTTCCCTATATTACTAGCCGATCTAGTACATTTGCTAGAATTCGGTCAAGTTTTTGGCGCCGTTGCCGAGGATCGAACCCGGGTCACCCGCATGACAGGTGGGAATACTCACCACTATACTACAACGACCAATTCAGCTGAGCTAAAAATTGAAGACCAATTTAAGGGAGTTTTTCTTACCTTACTCATTTTCTTACTCATGAATTATTTTGTTTTAGTCATTTTTATTTGTTTGTTTTAGTTATTTAGTTTGGTTTTTAGTTTGCATGTTTAGTTTTTATTTTGCATGTTAGTTTAGTTAATTCATTTATCATTTATTGTACATTTAGCTTAGTTTGCCCTAGTTATTCTCAAAAATTGAACATATTAAACTTGAATTTAGAATGTGCAATGTTTAAAATTTTTGTTTAGCATTAGAACAAGCATGTTGTTTAATGAATTTTTGGCTAGTTTAATATTCAATTTGGCTTATATTTGTTAGTTTCTATATTTTGAGCACTTAAGACCAGTTTTTATACTTAAAGAAAAACAATGCATTGCAATAGTTGAGTAAGGAATTTTAGAACACTAGAACCTTCCTCATCACCCTTCAAAGCATATAAGCAACTCAAAACAATTTGGAAAGTGATATAGGCAATGTTTTTCTTGTTGAGCCATATTTTAACTTATTTCCCTACCCTATATGCATAGTTATCCGTTGTTAGCCAATTTTGAGCCTAATAAGGTATGCTTAATGCGTGCCATATTTATTTTTCTTGTTACACTTATTTATTTTATCATATAGCCTAAAAAGCTTTTATCTTTCCTTCTAGAATTGGCCACTCTAGAATTGGATGGATTAATGGGAATTGAGTATCTTGATGAGTGAGTAAGATAATTTTTGATTTTATTATCAAGGGCTATTATTGAAGTCAAGTGAATAGTGAATTGTGACTTTGTGATTACCCATATTATTATTGTACTGCCAACATCAAAGCTAGTGAAAAGAAAAAGAAAAAGAAAAAGAAAGAAAAAAAGGAAAAAAAAAAGAAAAAGAGAAAAAAAAGAAAGAAATATTGAAATAAAGCTAGCATGTATGGCAAAATCTTAAGTGTAGGGTAGTTACAAGGAAAAACGGTTATGACTTCTTGAAAAGGGTATGAATGGTGAAATTGAGAGAATTTTAAGATTGTACTTTGAATTGTGAAGGGTTGGGAAATTTTGGCTAAGTTCTTTATTGATTAAGTTAATGGGATGAAATTTGTGAATTTTTAGTCTATTTTATCTTAGAGTGGCTATTCTTATTGTTGATTTTTTATCCATTCTTTGATAACCAATACCTTAGCCCCATTACAACCTTTAAAAGACCTAAGTGATTCTAAGTTTCATTTTTGAGTTATTTAGCAGAGATGACCTCCGGGTTTCGGTGCTAAAGGAGAGGCCTATGGTGTTTCTAGAGTTTCAAGTACGAAACCATGTGTATACTCATATATACATTCATTCTAAACTTGGCTATGAATTTGCATTGGTGTTTTGATTTTTAAAATACTTAAAATATCTTGGTCTTGCACACACACAAGGAAACTAACTCATATTATCTTGGTTGAATTTATTCTAGTTGAAAATTTTATTAAGTGTTCTTGTTAATTGGTAAGCTTGGTTTTGAAATGCATGATTCTTTATTGGAGTTTGATTATTTTGAGAAGTTGGATTGTTCTAATTTGCTCGAGGGCGAGCAAAGTCTAAGTGTGGGGTATTTGATAATGGTCATTTAGATAGTGTTTTTAGTATGTTTTTAGGTGTTTAATTAAGTTAATTTTGTGTTAATTAGGTTTAATTTGAGTTTAATTTGTTAGTTTTGTGTTTTTTTGAGTTAATTATAAATTTTGGTGTTTTTCAAGGTTATTTTGCAAGAAAAAGGACTTAATTGTAAAAAGGACAAAGATTTGGGCCAAAACTGCAAATATGGAAAATTTATGCAAGAAAGTGATCGTGAAGTCCAGAAGAACTAGGCGTGGCCACATGAAGTTATAAGAGAATGAAGACATGGCCACGTGTGAGAAAGAAGAAAGTGAACAAGTGACCACGTGAAGAAAATAATGCAAGAACCCATGGCCACGTGATTTTCTTCACAAACCAACACATGGCCACGTGTGAAAATACAATAGGGAACACATGGCCACGTGATGCTTCTCCCACTTCGCGAAGGATTCTCGAACTTCCTGTTTTGGGCAGAATTTGCTTCCTATTTGATTCTAAGAGTTTGAGAAGGAATCCACAACATCTTTTGCCTATAAATAGCAGTCTAAAACATCAAAGAAGAGAATCAATTAGTAGAATCAATTAGAGAAATCTTAGAATTAGGTTTAGTTATTTTACATTGTTTTTATGTTTTCATTATTTTTTTCAACTTTGTCTTTAGTTTTTAAACATGTTTAGGAAGTAGTTTTTCTTCTTTTGCTAATGGATTCTTGAAAACTTATATTTTCATTGTTATGAAATTATTTTGAGCTTAATTTCAATATCGGTTGATTATTTCTTGGTTTTAAGCATATTCTTATCTTTGATTAAGTTGAGATTGATTGTTGGTTTATTGAATAAATAACTAAAAATTGGTTTTGACATAGCTAATGATTTGCATGTTCTTAGATTAACTCTTTAATGTTTATGCATGATTATTATCCGAAATATGAGATGATTATGTGTGAATTTTATTGGTTAATACTAAGAGAGGAGGAACTAAGAATGAATTGGAGTTGAATCACTTGAGAAAAGGCTTCAATGAATATTTAGGAAGTTAAAACTAGATTTGCATGCTAAGTATTAGATTTGTCTATGAGTTTAATACTAAGAATGATATACTTGAATAAAGATATCTTGCTCTATTACTAGTTTTTCCATAATCACTGGTGTTTATATTGAATTTAAGTTATTACAATGAAAATTAAGGTGGATAGTTTCTTTAGCAAGAGAATTCAAGTTATTGTTTTGTTTTAATTCATGTTTTAGCTTTTGTTCTGTTTAATTATTTAATTTTTGCTTTTAAATCAAAAACATTTGGGAAATAATCTCGGATTAATTTAATTCATATATAGGTATTATCCTTAGCAATCCATGTTCCCTTGGGTACAATATTTGGGGTCTTAATCTATATTTCCCTATATTACTAGCCGATCTAGTACACTTGATAGAATTCGGTCACTACTATTAAGGTAGAAACCATTCAGACAGAAGAAACTGATAGGAAGTCTCGATTTCAACAAAAGAGAAAGCAGGGACAATCCAATGTTAAAAGAATACAGGATAAGAAATCCAAGGAATCTCCAACATCTCAGGACTGTTCACCAGCTGCTTTAGGCCGAGGGCAGGGTATTGCATCTCGTGGCAGGGCACCCGTTGCTTCAGCAACCAGCACACCCGAGATAGAGATAGTGGGACAGCAATAGCCTATGACCATTGTGGTAAGATTTATCTTGGGAAGTGCATATATTTGATCGAAGCATGCTTTAGGTGTGGGTTCAGAGATAATCGAATTAGAGACTGTCCTATTATGTAGACTATTTCAACCATATCACCAGTGCCAGTTACTGGGTCTTCTGCATCGAAAGGTCGAGATAGGAGAGCTGCCCCTATCACTTTAGCATCTAAACCAGCTGGGCAGTCAGCCTAAGGATAGAGGCGAGCTACGGGTCAGACCTATACAGTTAGGACCAGAGAGGATGAGGATGCTCGAGAAGTGATATTAGGTAAATTTCTGTTGTTATCTGATTCAGTACATGCTTTGATATATAATGGTTATACTTATTCCTACATTAACACCGATTTAGATGAGAGATGCATGCTTAAACTAGGATATCTTGGTGAGTAATCCTCTGGAGCATAGTATAGTGGTAAACAAAGTATACAGACAGTGTCCTATCAGTGCCCAAAGTTATGTATTCCAGGAAAATTTGATTGAATTGCAATTCTATAAGTTCGATGTGATTTTGGGGATGGATTGGTTATCTGCCCACCAAGCTACGTTTGACTGCAAAAGAAAGAGGGTCACTTTGAAACTTGAAGAGGGTCAGGAAATCACAGTTCTAGGTGTGAGAATTGACTTCTTATTAGATGTGATATCTGCTACAGCTGCTAAAAGATTGATTAGAAAAGGGTGTATAACTTACTTGTGTTATGCAGTTGAGGCAAAAAAAGATAGTCCAAAGGTATCAGAAGTGCCTATTGTGAGAGAGTTCTTTGATGTTTTCCCTGATGAGTTACCGAGTTTACCACCTGAAAAGAAAGTGAAATTATCTATTGATATTGCTCCAGGCACTGCTCCTATCTCTATTGCTCCTTATAGAATGACACCAGTAGAATTGAAAAAATTGAAAATTCAGCTGCAAGAATTGCTTGATAAGGGATTTATTAAACCCAGTGTTTCTCCTTAAGGAGCATCAGTTCTATTTGTAAAGAAAAAGGATGGGACACTTCGATTGTGTATTGACTACAGACAGCTGAATAAGGTGACTATTAAGAACAAATACCCCCTTCCTTGTATTGAAGACATGTTTGATCAGTTGAAGGGAACGAGTGTATTCTCAAAGATTGATTCGAGATTGGGCTATTATCAGATGGTAGTGAAAGAGATAGATGTGCCCAAGACTGTTTTTCGTACTAGATATGACCATTATGAGTTCTTGGTCATGCCATTTAGGCTTACAAATGCACCAACTGTCTTTATGGACTTGATGAACAGGATCTTCCACCCTTATTTAGATAAATTTGTGGTGGTCTTCATCGATGATATTCTGGTGTATTCCAAGATACCAAAAGAATATGACAAGCATTTGAGGATTGTTCTGCAGACATTGAGGGAAAAGCAATTGTATGCCAAGTTTGGTAAATGTGATTTTTAGCTAAATGAAGTATCCTTTTTGGATTATATAGTGTCTGCTGAAGGTATAAAGGTGGATCCTTCAAAGATTAAAGCAATTTTTTAGTGTAAGCCACCTAAAAATATTACAGAAGTGAGGAGTTTCCTGGATTTAGTTGGGTACTACAAGAGATTTATTAAGGGCTTCTCCACTATTGTAGTTTCTTTGATTCAACTACTGCAGAAGCATACTAAGTTTGTATGGACTGACAGATGCCAATAATATTTTGAAAAGCTTAAAGGCATGCTAACAGAAGCTCATATTCTTACTCAAATCGAGTCAAGCAAAGATTTTATTATCTACAGTGATGCCTTCAGAATGGTTTATGCTATGTATTGATGCAGAAAGGTAGGTGATTGCTTACGCCTCATGACAGCTTAAAACTTATGAGAAGAATTATCTTACTTATGATCTGGAGCTAGTAGCCATTATTTTTGCTTTGAAGATTTGAAGGTATTATCTGTATGGAGAAAGATGTTATATCTATTCAGATCATAAAAGTTTGAAATATCTATTTACTCAGAGGGAGTTTAACCTTAGATAGAGATGCTGGTTAGAGTTGATTAAAGATTATGATTGCTTTATTGACTACCATTCAGGAAAAGCTAATGTAGTGGCTGATGCACTTAGCAGAAAATTCATGTCAAGTAATGTGAATGCTTTCAAATGAATATGTATAAGTGATTGATAAGTATTATTGTTTGATCATAGTGTTTATAACTCTTCAGGCTATGAATGTAAGTTTGAGTTTGGCACCAGATGGAGCTTTATTAGCTGAAATGCAACTGAAGCTTGACTTCATGCATCAGGTAAAAATAACTCAGAAAGAAGATAACCGATTGATGGCTATTATGAACAAGCTAAAAGATAACAGTGAAGGAGATCACTCTTTGAATGATTATGGAAGCCTTTGTTATAAGAAAAGACTCAGTGTTCCGGATCAGGAGGAATTAAAAAAAGCATTCTTACGAAAGCTCACCATAGCAGTTATGCCAGGCATCCTAAAGGTAACAAGATGCATTAGGACTTGAAAGCTCATTATTGGTAGCCAAGTATGAAACAGGATGTGACATAATTTGTAAGTAAATGTCTAATATGTCAACAAGTGAAAGCAGAGCACCAGGTTCTTTCAGGATTGCTTCATCCCATTTTGATACCAGAGTGGAAATGGGACAGGATAACTATGTATTTTGTAAATGGATTGCATGTCACTCAAAGGAAATATGATGTTATATGGGTGATCATCGATAGACTCATAAAATCTGCTTATTTCTTACTAGTGCGGATAGATTATTCTTTGACCAAGCTGGCAAAAATCTATATTAATGAAGTAGTGAGATTTCATGGAGTGCCATCATCCGTCATTTCTAACAGGGATCCTAGATTTACTTTTCATTTTTGAAAAAGTTTGTAAGAAGCTCTAGGTACGAGGCTCAACTTCAACACAGCATTTCACTCTCAGAAAGATGGTCAATCCGAGTGGGTAATTTAGCTTTTGGAAGATATGTTACGATGCTATGTATTAGAGTTTAGTAGTAGTTGGAAAATAGTAACTAAGTTGATCTAGGTTTGATCGAGCTTTCAAAAATAGTAAATGAGCTCTAAAAATTACCAAAATTTGCATATGTACCTAAAATAATGTAAAGAATATTTTTTCAATAAAAAGTTAATTTTTCAATGACACCGGTAATTGTTAAATCGGATCAATCTGATTGAATCAAATCAGTAACTAACTTCGATTGGACTAAAATTTTGCATACAAACTATTTTAAATATGATAACAATTATGGAATCAATTTTATATTGATTTGGATTTGGAAAGTGAGAGAATCACAAAAAATGGCATAATGGGCTTTATTTTGGGCTTTTGGGCCTAACTTAGTGGATTTGGATTGGAGCAAAGTCCAACCCATTTAGCCATTATAAAAGCCAAATGAGAGAGGGATATTTTGGTAGCCAACCTTATCTCTTCAGCCTTCATCTCCTTCTTGCTTTTGTTGAACTACCATTGTTATTTTTTTCACCATTTTCTTCAAGCTTTCTCTCTTTTTCTCACCCAAATCCTAACATATTAAGTGAAGTTATACCTCTTTAGATGATTTTTAAGCCTATATTCTTTGATTAAAGGAAGATAAGTGAAAGAAATCAAATAAAAAAACTTAGGGTGTCAAAATAAGGTAAGAGAAAATCATAATTTTAATTTTGTTTAAGGGTTCCTACAAGTGTTTTTAGGTGCATAAAGTTTATTTATGTGGTTAATTTGGACATTTGAGATCAAAAAAAGTAGTGTTTCTTATGTTAAAGAATTCGGCCATGGTAGGTTCTCTAAGTAAGGGATAATCATCTAAGGCCAAAAGAAAGAAGAAGAAAGACTAGAGGACCTAAAGCTAGTGAGAAAGGTTAGTGGCTACTAAATCCATCTATTTCCCTTTAATTGGCATGATTTTTCTTTATATAACTTAGGAAAAATTAGGAAAAATGCATGTAAAGTTGAAATTGAGCTTAGATTAATTATTTAAAAATTTGAATATGGCTATTAGAGTGCTTAAATTGAATTAAAAGTATGTGTAAGGTAGACAACCTTACTTGGCCAAATGGTATCCTAAAGGAAATCAAAGTATATTTTATGTATTTTTGATGATTTATACCATAAAATGAACCTAAAGATGAATTATTGTGTTCATAAATTTTTATAGAATTTATGAAAATTATTTGAGTATTTTAAGAAGAGGATTTGGTTATGTACATAGTATATTTATTGAATTATTGTGAAATAATTCATAAACTTTGCAAAAGAAATGAGAAAATTGACTGATAGACTTACTGTAATGAAAAAGCTACTGAAACTGTTAAAAATCTGAAAAGTAAAGTGAAATGTAAGTGAATATTGCCCTTATTAATAGTCAGACAGTTAAAATCTAGTTCAGGATATAATTGGCTAGCCATAGGAATACCTATATCGCAGTACAAGTTATGGTGACTTGCTTTGCTATGGTAGGATCATTGATTTCCCATAGAATCTGATCTATTTTGTAAGAAATGATCATTTAGGGTCATTTTCCAGTCTATACTGTGGTCCTGTAGGATCCACATCTCGTATATCTGGTCTGAAAATTTCTACCGGAATTGTACTAGGAGCATAATGGTAAAAATAAGTTAAAAGTGGAAAAAAAATTAAAAATGAAGTTTAGAATTAAAAAGACCTAATTGAAAAGAAATAAAAAAAGTTTAGGGGAAAACGGTAATTTTTTTAAATATTGAGATTAATGAGTAAAAGTGAAAAAAAAAGAAAGGATAAAATGGTAATTTAGTTATTGTACTATCTAAAATTGAATTTTGTAATTATGAATGATTAAAATATAATTTTGCATGAAAAAGTTAAAACAATGATCAATTGATAACTTTGCATGCCAAAAATTGAATGAAAAGTAAAAATAAGTAAACTAGTGGCATTTTTATAATTAAAGTGTAAAAGGGGTAACTTTGTAATTAAATGTAAAAGTAAAGACTAAATTGAAAAGTTTACCAAAATAATGATAGTAAATTGTATTGACTGTTAAGAACTTTAAAAATTGCATTTTTTTATAGAAATTCAATGAATTTTTCATGAGTAATGCAATTATACTTGTATGAAAAATACCTTAATTTATAGTCACCACTGAACATATTTAATGCTCAGCACGTAGTGTTTACTGCGTGTAAGTTCAGACGATTGATTGGAGCAAAAAGTACACCAGGGAGCCTATTTTGGAGAATAGAGATAGTATAGTTATTTTGTATTGGCATGTATATATATAATTAGTTAAGCTTAAAGTTAGGATTTGGTCTATAATGGAACAGTTTTTTATATATGTATTTTGACTGGAAGTAAAATGAGTAATGTGTATAGAAATGAGAATAAATGGTGATATATATAAATTGTTGTGCCCCTGAGGGCCTGCTGATTGTTTGATTTTCAGGTTGGGTAGGCAAGCTTTTAAGGCGTTATATTGCCGAATTTTTGCAAACTAAATAGCAAAATTGGACAGTTATAAGTTAGCAACAAGTTGGATTTGTAAACTTGAATAATGGATAAGAATTGGTAATAAGGAATTAATTGGTTTATCATATAATTTTAAGAAAAAAAAATTCAGCTTAGTCGCTTAAATTCGTAGGACTGTAATAGTAAGGGTGTTACATGGACTCTTCAAGGTATTGCTTACGCCACTACAAAAGTGTAAAAGGTTCGCATTTTAAGGATGGGCAAGAAGATTCGAGCTTATGATATTGATGCAATAGTGTATCATATTATATGTATGCATGAACAAATGTAAAAGTGCATTTAGGCTAGTAGCCCGAGTCGAGGGGGTAATGATAAGATATTGATTAAGGTGATGATTGACTTTTTCGATCACCATCTAGATTTGAGGAACTTGATGGTTGATGTCTAGATATCAGAAAATGGAATTTATAGTAAATCCATTATCTTTTTTTTTTGTACATGGTAACCAAAAGAGGAGTGTTGAGTAGCAACACTAAATCTGAGATGGTGCTTAGGAGTATATGTACTATATATCATCCATGGCTTCATCATCAAGTTCATGAGATTCCTTATGAATTGTATAGAATGGTCAAAGATTCATTTTCGGTGATGAGGCTAGTTTTGAGACGTATTGGTACTCCTGAGTAGTTGGCATGAGTGTCATATTTATTATTGGTTAACTGATTTTTCAGATAGGATTTATGTTTCATATTATTATAATTTAAGACAAGTGTATCTTATCTTATTTTATTTACTTTTGGCATTATTAGATGCTTGTTATTGATTAAATAATTGCGTTTATTTATTTTTGGATATTATATTAGCAATTAACATTTATTATTAATGTATTTATTTTATTGTTAATTGCTTAGCAATATTTTATGAGTAAAATGATTACATGATAATTGAGTTAAGACTTAGATTATCTAGTGTATAATATCCTTTAATTAAATTTAAGAACTTAATATCCAACAATTAAGATTTACTATGTATGAAATTTTAACCTATAAAGTTAGATATTAGGACTTAGAGGGTAATTAGCTACTATAAGTAGCCTTTTCGTATTTAGGTCTAATAGATAGCTTTATTAGGTTACTTTTCAGATGCATAATAAATAACATATATTACCTTGTCTCCTTTAATTATGTGCAACAATTGTTCCATTGGTGATTAGAGGTCCAAATGGATATTATTTTTGGAATCTAAAGTATGAAAATTCAGTATGTACTAGAAGAGCAAGAAGTGACAGGTATCTAGTAAGTATACTAGATCAGCTAGTAATACAGAAAAATATAAATATAATCCTAAATGTTGAACCCAAGGGAACATGGATTGCTATGTATAATGGCTATAATTGAGCCAAACTAATCTAAGATTATTTTCCAAGTTTTTGAATTGAAAGTAAGAACTAAGCTAAATTAACAATAAAGCAAAACAATAAAAAACTAAGATTAAACTAACATTAGTTAAATATAGAACAATAACTAAAACACTTCTGTTAAAGGAAATATCCATCTCAACATCTATTGCAATAACTCAAATTAAAAGTAACACAAGTGATTATGAAAAAACCAGTTAAATAAATTCAAATATCTAATTCAAAATATCATTCTAAACATTAAATCTTTTGTTTAGGAATAATTTAACACCTAGCATAAAAATCCGATTTTAAACTCATAAACATCCGTTAAACTATTTTTCAAGAAATCTAACTTTAATCTATTCTTAGTTCAACTTTTCTAATCTTAATTTACTCTTACCAACACATAATTATCTCAAATTTCAAAATATAATCATGCATCAATACAAGTGAATTAAACTAAAAACATACATATCATAGGTCATACTTGAAATTGATCATCAACCATTTATTAAATAAATCAATCATAAACTCAATAACAACCAAAGATAAGAATTTGCTTAAAAACTAAGAAATAACACACTTGCATTAAATTACAGCTCAAATCAAAATCAATACAATAAAAGTACGAGGGCTCAAATATCCCTCAGCAAAAGTAAGGAAAACTACTCATCGAACATGATTAAAACAATTGAAAAATAAATATAAAGAGATATAATACTCATGAAGCTTCAAATTTGCTCTTGATGACTGTTCAGAACATGCAGTAGAAAGCTTGAATCTTTTAGAGAATTGCAAACTAAGAAAATAAGAAAACTAAACTGAAAACTATTGTACAATTATCTAAAAAACTAGGGCTAAAACTAAAGTAAATTTCATCTCTCTCACTCTACTATAAAAAACTGCTCATTTATTCTGGTGCTTTATCTTGCTTATATAACTTGGAGAAAAGAAGTTTTGGTGTCTTTGAACTTTCTATTCCATAAGAAAGAAGAGTTTTATCATAATAGGAAGTCTTCCCCTCAGGTAAGGGCCTTTCTCCCTTGGGTGAGAGCTTTTCCTCTTCATGTGAGGGCTTTAGCTCTATATTTTACGTGAATCTTGACTTCAAAATTACATAATTGCTTCAATTTTCTTCCTTTCTTCAATTGACTTTCTCTTTTCTTCAATTTATCCCTTAAAACACCAAAATTTGCAATTAAGCCCACAAACACATAAATTAAGTAATTAATCACCAAATTAATCAAATGAACACTAAATTAACATATTAAACACACTAAAATATACTAATAATATAGTTAAAATTCACAACTATCAAGAAGTTTTATAAACTTTAAGTTTAGTTATTGATAAACTTTAGAATAGCACTATAGTCTAGTATAAGCGGGATCAAAATGCCTATATGGCATGAAAAAGAGATATTCCATTGCTCACATCATATTGTTAAGTGCAAATGGATGATGACATCACTAAGCCATTCCGCAAGTGTCAAAATGCAATGGATCTGTGGATCGTTTTGCAGGAGAGATTCAGAGATATGTTTCTGACTAAGTTTCAATCATTACTAATAAAGTTTGATACTTATCAGAAGTAGTCTGATCACAGAATATGGAAACATCTAAGAGAGATGAAAAATATGATATGTGAGCTTAGTGAAGCTGATCATAAGTTGATCAATGAGCAGCAAATTCAAGTTATTATCCATTCCTTACCCAAAAGTTGGGAGTATATGAAGATGTAACCAACTAATGAGGATTGCATAAAGACATCTGAGGATGTTGCTAGATATTTAAAGCTTAAAAAGGATTGTCTGGTATCAATTAAGGTCAATACCTAAGTGCATGTGGTATAGTCGCATTCTAGTAAAATAAGTTTTATCCAGTATAAGAAAAAAATCTTCAATAGGAAGGGTAGGAAAAAGGCTTAAGAGCCTAAAAGATAAAAGATAAAACAAAATTACAAAAGTTCCAAAGGCAAATAAAAGGATAAATATTTCAAAAGTGAAATATTTCTTCACTTACCAATAGAAAGGACCCTATGCAAGAGACTGCAATGTGTCCCGATAGATTCATAAGTAATGGACCACGTGACAAAGGATCGATGGTCGAATGTCAAAAAGTATACTGAATCGACAAGTAATAAAGTGGAGTATTTTTAAGATCAACAAGTATTAAACCCAAGGGAAACAAATTGGTGTAAGAAAAATTATCGATTGGAGATATATGCTTAAAAATTTACCTAATTGTTGTTGTTGTGTTGTGTTTAATGATAAAGACAATTAACATTAAAGTAAAACAATATGAAGTATTAACTATTAAGACACTGGGACAACCCATCTAAACCTCTAGTATCCAATTTCGAAGCTTACTACTCTAACTATTCGATATCACATTCTTGAGCTTACCCGATAGCTAGCATAAGTATGGATCCCAAAACCTAGGTGTAAACTAATATCCCCTTTTGAAGCTTACTAATCCAACACTTATTCATTTTCCTCTCTTTTTTAGATTTTACAACACACTAACCCTAGATCTAATAGCTCACATTCTAGAGACTCCATTAAAACTACAACACATGTGAAGAAAAACTGAACATACATGATATAAACATTCAACAAGCATCCATTCATCAACTTGAATAAGATTAATATCACAAATACTTGTAAAATATTCACACCAAGATATGCTCAAGGGAAAAGAAACATTTAAAACATATATTGATAAAATAAGTTCGTATTCCTTACATTGTTGGGGGATTCAAAGATCCCTAATCAATAAAATGACTACTCACTACTCATAATGTAAATAACAAGTAAAAAGTAAGAAGAAACTATAAAACCCATTTGGAGTTGTAGATCTAAAGTTGGTAAAGCTTCTTCTCTTCTTCTCCAAGCTGGAAATTGATTACAAAGTATAAATTGAAGTATAAACTAAACTATAATTGTGCATTTTTGTATTTTTGAAGTAAAACTATATTAAAGAGTAATTTTTACAAGTAAATCTATGAAACTAAGTATGAAAATCTTAAAGTATAAAGAAAATACCAGGTAAACTACTAATGAAAATCCTAAAGCACAAAAACCTAAAAAGATCTCTTTTAAGCCAGACAAAAATGCAGCTTTTATACAGATCTACAGATAGACACGGTTGAGACACTTTGGTCTCAACTGAGTCCAAACAAATAAAAGAGTATTGTAGCATAGGACACGGTTGAAAAACTTTGATCTTAGCCAAACGTATCCTTCTAGACTGAATCAACTTCGAAATCTGCATTGGACATGGTGGAGATAATTGGTCTCGACTAAGTCCCTTAGTGAAATGGTACATTTTGAGGGTCTGCAGGGCATACGGCTGAGACAAATGGTCTTAGCGGAGTGCTAGCCTTTTTTTGCATAAAATTCAAGATTACAACGTTAAATACTCAAAAACTTCATAAATATTAAAATAATCCCATTGGGCATAAAAAGAGAACTTTAACACTTAAAATAGAAAAAATATACAAAATGAGATACAGATACATATAAAAATACATTGAAAATAAATACTAAATTGGAGTTATCAACTACCCCACACTTAGCTTTTGCTTGCCCTCGAGCAATTGGATAACCAAATTCCTATATACCCATTTAGGAAAAGAAATTACAAGTTCAAGGAAAGCTCAATAACACTACAGCAGAAGTCACTAACTGTCGCCTTAAATTGAAAAGAATTCAATTTAAACCATACTAACTAGTCTCCTAGCTAGTGTGTGTGTGAGAGGTTTAATGATAGCTTCTGAATTAAAAAAAACTCCAGTGAAATCCGACAACCAAGAAAAGAATTCGTATAGAAAATTTGCACACACGATTTCACTCTTAAAACTTGAGAGATACCATAGGTGTAACGACCACACTGGTCTATCTGAATTCCTATTACTTATTTAAATGTTTTAATAAATAATACATATAATGATAATAATATGCTTGCTTGTCATATAATTTACTATATTTTGACCATCTAATTTATGCATTAGAATAAGTTATATAAGTCTGTACTTTATTACATCATAGCTATATTTTGAGTTATTATTTACAAAATATGTTCATTACATTATTTCCATAAGATTTACATAACCAGAAAGGTAAAAGCAATATAATTCATACATCAAACTTTTTCCTTCCTAACCGGTGTTGGCTTTGCACCCGAAATGAAGATTCACCTTGTACCTACATGGATAAACACCCATGCTAAGCTATAAAGCTTAGTGGGGAACAATGAATACGTGGACAACCACTCACAGTGGTCATCCCTCAAACACACGATAACTAGTACTAAAATCAGGCTACTATGATCACTTTAACCATCATACAATAATTATAATATTGAAAGGAAATTATAACATCAATCCAAATATCATATTTAATCTTGTATCATTTGTGCATAATAATAAGTCATAATGGCTAATCAATTAATTATTATCCATATAAACTATTCCTTTTACTCTGTGAAATGCCTGTTAAAGTCCTGTGGGTGTGGATAATAGGTGCAGTGGATATTCGTAAGTATCAAATATATAAATATCCGAAGGTATCAAACCTATGGATCCAAATAGATTAAGCCTGTGGTCCCAAATGGGGACAAATTATAGACCCAAATGGGTCAATTGGAGCAAGTGCGACTGTAACCCTTTAGGCATGTTTATCTATCCACCGTCAAGTTCTATATGCAGGCAAAATAAATCATATCTCATATATATCACTAATTCATATTAATGCATTTCAGTATAAGATAGATTCATTATAATACAATATAGCTTATAGCTAACTTAGTGTAAACAACAATCACCAATGAACAGTCATTATAGGGTACTCATGCATTCATATTCAAGTAAACACATATATGTATCAAACACTATAACCTTGCCTTTGTATTACTTGTACATTTCATATGATTAATGTTGTACATTACTATATACTTTATGTTTAAGATGATTTATAAGAATTAGGAAGAGAGTAGGTAATCTTAGACCTCTTTTGAAGTCTTAAAATTTATAATCTTAAAATTCAAGGGAGGGTCATGGTTACTATGCAAAACCTAGTAACCGTGACATAGATTGCATTTAGGTTCTGGACTAAAAGTCAACTACCTCACGGTTACTAATCCTAAGTTGTTAACCGTGATCTAAGGTCACGAAAAGGGGGTCACAGTTACTACCTAAAGCCTGGTAATCATGACATAGGGTTATTTTTGGTTCTGAACTAAAAAATGGACTACCTCATGGTTACTTACTAAAACCTAGTAACCGTAAGGTCCATTCTACCCTTATGATAGAATTTCAATCTCAATTTCTATACCATTTTTGACCTACTAAATGTTATTTTTAGCAAAAGTGTTCTTCTACAAAGTTATAACCCTATGTCTCTAGTTTTCAAAATATAAAAAATTACCCAAATTAGACTTGTACCTCTCAAGATAATCAACAAAAAACCCCAAACTGCTCCTAATGATAGGGCAACAACCATATACAGAACTCAACCCGAATTTCCACTATCATACAGTGAGATTCAAGGTTTGAGTTCATCATACAAAATCAAGATATATGTGTCTAGTTTCTATACCCACTAGAATTTATCAATTTGAGTAACTATATCTCAAGATATAACCAAAATAGTACATACTGGTCAATTAAATCCTAAGACAGATTTTTTTATCTTTAAACACAACTTGCAAAATTTGATTCTTAAACATTTTCAAGCTTAATTTCAATCTACAGAACATATAATTGCATCAATAAACACATCCCTCATGCCAAAACTCAAGCATACATATTTATAAACATGCAAATTCCCATACCTTTTTTAAGCTTTAACTTCCTCTTTCTTCCTTTCTATCTTTCCTTTCTCTCTCTTACTCTTCATATCTTTTTGGTCTTAGTCTTGAAATTTCCCCAATTAATCTCACAAAATATCATTTCTTGATCATTTATATACCATTGCTTCATCTAAATGGGTAATCAAAGGAAGTATAAGGAGTAAATTTACTCTTACTCACCTTAGGTTGCTGGAAAATCCTTTTCTCTCTCTCTCTCTTTCTCTATCTCTCTCTACCATCTACAGTTTTTCCCACTTGGAGCATAATCTTTGCAAGCTTGAGAAAAAGAGAAGAAGAAGGAAATATGAGCAAAAATCTTCTTTTGTTTTTAGGCCGAAAATGGCCGGCCAAGGATCCACCTTCCCTTCTTTCATCTTATCTTTTAAATTTTTTGGAAACACTAGTGTCAACTTTCCATTGGCTTGCTTATAAAAATCTTAACAAAATCTCACTTTGGTCCCTCTCTATACTTCTAATCACAAAATCACTTGCCTCCTCCTTTCTTTTATCAATTTAATCCTTAATTCATGTCATATCTAAGCGTGCTTATGTCATTTACTATTCATGTATACATTACTATTCACATATACATTATTGTTCATATACTGCTATTATACACATACACGAAAACTTCTATCATTCAAATAAGATTACAATTTCATCACTAATTTTCAATTTTGTTCAATCAATATTCTACACACACACACACACACAATTACTACTAGGATATATTTTGGATCCTTATAATAGGCCTCTCTTTTAGTACAGAAACCCGACAACAATTCTAAATAAATCAAGATCATCAGGTCTTAAACGGGTTGTAACAAGGTTGGGGTATGGCTAACAAAGAGATGTGTAAGATATGCAAAAATAGAATAGCCATTCAATAACTCCATCCAACCTAATATCGCTCTAAAATTTTTTAGCTCATATTTTACCTTTTTTCTCAATTCACAAGAGGTTTTAAATGTTGGACTACCCAGATGCATAATTATTTCTCAAAATTTGGATTTCTAAAAGAAGGACTACACCAAAGTATTCACTTGATGGTGCCATTGCTTGATCAATTTTCAAGCTCTCAAATTCCTTCTCTAAGTTCAGCAAGCCACCCCATACTTATTTCAAGCCATAATCAAACTTTATTTCATTTTATTCTTCTTTTCCTTATCTTCTTTCTAGTGTTTTTTTTTTGAAAAGAAACAGGGGCTTGCTAACAATGCCATTACATATAACTGTATTATGGATTTAATCCTTACATTTACAAAATAATCCCAATCTAAGATTCTCCTTAATATGTAACCCTTATCTTAGCTCATCTCTTCTTAGTTCCAAAAATTTTTTCCTACTCACTTCAAGAATGGTCAATTCTAAAGGGGTAAGAAAAAAAACTTTTAAGGTTAGCACAATTACATGAGTTTCAAACAAAATTAAAAATTTGGTACGCAATTAGTATACCTCAATAGGCTCAATGGGGCTATGCAAGGGAAACAATTTAATATCAGGCAGGTCTAAAGTCTTTTAGAGGCTTACAAAGAAAATTTACCTAAATCATTTCAAGCTTTGCATTCGAATTGATATGAATGTTTAAAGGGTGACGATGAAGATTCTAACACTCTAGAATTTCTATTCAATTACCATCATGCACTGGTTTTTCTAAAAACGGGTCAAAGTGCATAATATTTTAGGAGATCTACCGGTATCGATCTAATTGAACCTAAATAAAAAAGCTAAACAATCAATAACTAACCACTTTTCGATCATTCAACTACCTTAAATAAGCTTTTCTCAACCTACGTTCGGAGTGTTCCCAACGGGAATAATTAAGGGCAAACTAAGCAAACATGTAAAGTTTTTAATAACAATCGAAGATAATCAATCTAAAAAGAAAATAAAATAATAATTGAGGCAAAAATTTAAAAACTAAAAGATGAAAATAAGATGCAAAAAATTAATGAAAACAATCACAACTGAAAAATAAAAGGATAACCAAAACTAAAGAAGTATAAACACACTGGACTACATATAAATATAAAAGATAAAAGATACATAAATAAATACCCACTTAAAAATATAAATACAATAGCTAAACATTAAGGAAGTTAAAATAACTAGACTAACAAACTAAAATGACATAAAATAAAGATAAAGTTACTGTGGTGTTAAGCAAAATAAGTAAAATATCCAACAATCTAACAAAAGTTGCTAAAATATCTCTAAATAACACCCTCATCGCACACTTAAATTTTTGCTGCCCTTAGAAAATATAAACAACAATAATCATAAAATAATGTGGGTTGAGAAAAATCCCTGAAAGATCATCACTGTGGAGGTGGAGGAGGAAATTGGCGGTTCAATCGAGACTGCATCATTCCAAAGGCAGCAACGATCTCATCCATCGTCAATGTTTTGCAAAATTACCATTTACTAATGAACTTTTAATTTCTTTCATTTAAATTTGTTTTTTTTTTAATTTTAATTTCTTATTTCATTAGTTCAGCTTCAATACATGCCAATAATCAATATTATACACTTAATATACATTTTCAATTAAAATATACATTAAGTATACTTATATACATATTCGACCAACATAATTATTTTTCACTTATAATTTATTTTGATCCAATTAATCTTGATCCATCTAATTAGTGACTCATTATCACTATTTTGCACCTAAATGATCAAACATATTAAATATCACTAGAGCAAACCTAATTATCCTATTCAACCATCACAAGTTTTTCACCTTAAATTTATTTTCTTTCATTTCTAATTAGTCAAAGCATCATCTTTAATCCTTTTAATCATTTCTATAGCAACTATTTCAATTATTCATGCATTAATCATATGCATGTTTAACATACATAATCACAAATCAAATAAAATCATTGAAAATTAAGGGATATTGTATCCACTTACCTTAGATTCACTTTCTCATCACTTAAATCTCCATCTCCTTAGCTTTACTCCATCAATCATTATCATTTTCTTTAAAAATCCTATATGGCCAATTATGTAAAGGTATAAAACGATCCTTTTCTTTGTTCCAAAATTAAATCTAACAGCATAAATGAGCTCTACATACCTTGATTTATTTATATAAACCTTTAAATCAAATTATAGAGCTTGATTTCTCATACCTCATTTTTGATACATAAACTTCATTCCTTGATTTCTCACTTTTACTCCTCAAATTAGAGATTAGAGACTATTGTAATATGATAGAGAGGATGAAATTAATTTAGGAGGCTTGATTTTAGAGAGAGATTAGAAGAAAGATGAAGAAAACGGTGGTTATGGAGTAAGAAGAAGAATTCATCTTCAAGAAGAAGAAGAAGAAGAAGAAGGTTCTATGTCATGGTCCCTTTAGTACTTTCTGATATTTTGGCTTTATATACCTTGGTTTAATGGGCGAAGCTTATTCAACCAAAGTGGTTGGACCTAATTTAAGCCCAAAATTGATTTTAAACTCATTTAATGCAATTCAAATTATTTCTCTCTTTCCAAACTCAAATATACTCAAAATTAATTTCATAATTCTTAAAATAATAAATTAAGCCTCCATGCAAAATTTTAGTTAAATCGGAGTTCATTTTTTATCCGGTTCACTCAAATTGATTTGATTAGCAAATTTTTTGTATCACCGTAAAATTATTTTTTCTCTATCAAATAATTATAAATACTAATTAGAGCCCAATTGAAACTTTTTAAAATTTTTAGAGATCCTTTGCTATTTTTAAAGTTTCGATCAAATCCATGGTTAACCGATTATTATTTAAACTGAAATCATTATTTTTTCTTACGTTTTATATTCAAATCTTTCTAAAAATACTTTCATAATTCTCAAAATATATTCATTAGACTTCACAAATATTTTTGAGTCAATCAGAGACTGTTTCCTGAGATGGTTTACTTTTACCAGTTCGATAATCAAATTTTTTAAAATCACAAAAAAATTAATTTTTCATTACCATATAATTTTATATCTCATTTAATGTAGATCTGAAAATTTTGATGATTTTTAGAAGTCATTTGCGATTTTTAAAGTTCCGATTAAACCTTAGTCAATCCAGGCACTATTTGAACTAAAACCATGAAATTTTCTTATTTTCAGTTTTTGAAAACTGATTGGATCTCATTTTGATTCCAAATTTAAACACACGGCTTCTACTGATATGTTCTTTCCAATGATCAAATAAAATATTTTTTGACTCGGAAAGATACTATTTATCTCGGTATCACTATTCGCCATCAGAAAATATTATTTCCGACTAACCCGATATTTGGGTCATTACATTAAGGACAATAATATACACTTATGTTTAGATGATGCATAATATGATTTTGGTTTTATTTCGAACAATTTTTTATTATGAATTTTGATTCTGACTATTCAAATAAAACTAATTTTTCCTTTTACTTCTTCTACTTCACATAGTTATGAAAATAATATGAAATTATGGTATGATAGGTTAAATCACATTGGATAAAACCAAATGAGTCGGTTAGCCAAAGTAGGTATATTAGGTAACCTTAATAAAATTGATTTACCTATTTGTGAACATTACCTAAAAGGAAAACTAGTTAGGAAACCGTTTGGAAAAGAAACTAGGATCGAATTTCCATCGCAATTGATTTATTCAGATGTTTGTGATCCAATGAATGTGAGGGTTTTGTGATCCAATGAATATGAGGGTAAGGCATGAGACCTACTATTTCATCATATTTATATATGAATATACGAGATATGGTCATATCTACTTGATTTCTCACAAATTAGAAGCGTTGAGTTGCTTCAAAAGTTATATGAACTTAGTTGAAAATTAATTAGACATAAAGATCAAAGCTTTAAGAATTGACAAAGATCGAAAATATCAAATTTTTTATGAATTTAAAGCTTTATGTGATGAAAAAAGAATTGAGAGTTGTCAATTTCTAGAACTCTATAACAAACTAGTGTTGCAAAAAGGAGAAATATAACTCTCCTAGATATGATAAGATTTATGATGGCTGAGGCAAATTTGCCAATCTCATATTGGGGAGACGCTCTATTAATAGCCATATATTTTATAAATCGGGTGCTCTCTAAGTTTATCACATCCACTCCTTATGAGTTGTGGACTGATTAACAACCTGATCTAAGCCATTTACAACCTTGAAATTGTGTTGCTTATATCTATGATATCTCAAGCAAATTCGGTAAATTGGGATCAAGAGGTAAAAAGAGTATATTTATGAGATATTTTGAAGTATCAAAAAGATATATATTAATGGGTGAGCAAGAAAATAGCCAATAACAGAATTTGAATCACGAGACATCATTTTCTTAAAAAATAAATTTTCAAAGTTAGGCGAAATGAGTCAATACTTTACTTTATATGAAACTCAAGAAGAATAACCATCAGGATCACTCCATCCAAGTGAAAGAAAATTTTAATAAGAAGATCAAGATCCTCTTCTGAGGATTTGGATGTTCGAGAGGGAATTTTTTAAATAATGTTTTTTTAAAAAATTTGAATAATGGGGTGTGTCAGATATTATTTAGAGGGATTGTGATATTTTCTAACAAATATATCGTTTCATTGCATTATAGCATCAAAGTGCATGTCACATGTGTGGGCCCCACTTCTTTGAAGATGCAATGTCAGGTTGCGTTGTCCATATGGCACGTCGAGGTTGAAGATGCAACCACCTACTGCATTATCCAATTCAATCACACGAGGTTCAAAACTACAATAATCTCACTTTGTGATAAGGGTAGAATAGGAAATGGGAAGATGATGAAACATCTGTTGCTATACACATTCGGATATCCCAAAATCAAATATAAAAAAAGAAGCATCATTTGCAGTTTTTGATCTTCACATGTTATGTTATGTTATTTAATAATAATAATAATAATAATATCCCCAACTTTCACACCTTATATCAGCTCTATTTGACTAGGCAAAGCTGGACCATCCTTCTTATCCCCATATCACCATACATCTCAAATTACATCAATCTTTTAATAATCTATCAATTACAAAAACAAAAATAAATCAATGAAAATCATCTTGTGTTCCCTATCCACCATCCTCGAAAACCCAATTCCAGCTTCTCCCCCATCTTTTTTTTTGTTTATTTAAATTTTAAAATTTAAATATAAAAATAATATATTTTAAAATATTATATTATTTTTTAAAAATAAGGTTAAAAATAATTTTATATTTTTAGATTATTATGTTTGAATTGGACATTTAAATTAAACATTTATTAATTATTTCTAGTTGGCAAAACTTAAAGAAAGTGACCAAATTTAATTATTAAAAAAATAAATTAATTTTTTAAATTTTTATTAGAAAATTTTTTAAACTTAAAGATGATTTTAATTGATATATTTTTGTTTTTGTAATTGATAGATTATTAGAAGATTTATGTAATTTGATATGTATGGTGATATAGGGATGAGAAGGGTGGTTCAGCTTGGCCCAATCAAATAGAGCTTATATAAGGTGTGAAAGTTGGGGATATTATTATTATTATTATTATTATTATTATTATTATATAATGACATAACATAACATGTGATGATCAAAAAGTGCAAATGATGCTTCTCATTTGACTTTGGGATATCCAAATGTGTATGGCAACATATGTTTCGTCATCTTCTCTTTTCAACCTCGGCATGCCACATGAACAACGCAACCTGACATTGCATCTTCAAATAAGTGGGGCCCACATGTGTGAAATGCACTCTGATGCTATAATGCAGCGAAAAACGGTGCATTTTTTAAAAAATACCCTAATCCCTCTAAATAATATATGACATATTCCATTATTTTAGTATTATTTTAAAAAAGTATTATTTAAAAAAATATCACATTCGGGATCCTTAGTCTAGTGGAAATATTTCTGACTCACTACAAGAAAATGTTTAATTAGCAACGAAATTTGATTTTCGTTGCTAAAATTATTGTGGATTTTCATCTTTAACAATGAAAATGAAAAATCATTTATTTTCCGTTATTAAAAATAAAAAAAATTATTAGTGTCAAAATTTTACGATGGCATGTAGCAATGAAATTGCATTTTCCTTAGTAAATTACCAACAAAATTCTTTTTCCATTGATAAAATCGTTTGAAACTTTTAAAGAAAAATTTTTTAACGAAAAGTAACAATAGAAAAAAAAAATTCTGTTGATATATTACCGACGGAATTGCATTTTCCTCTCGTTCACTCCTAGCTTCCTTGCTATTCTCCTCTCGTAATTTAGTCTAACAATTTCCATGGCAGCATCGGATGCCATTTGCCGATCGCAAGTCAAAGCAGACCAAAAGAAAAGCGGTCAATAATCTTTATCGAGCGTCGTTTTCTTTCATGTGATTACTTTCAAATCCATTCATACTTCATAATCTTTGTGGCTTTCGCTTTGCTTCTCTTAGATTCCCTTCTCCAGTTAAAATCAGTAACCAGTAAAGGGGCTTCCGCGAGGACTGAAAAACCCTGCCAAACTCAAAACTTGAACTTTATTTCATTCTGACATCCCAATTTCATCGGCAATGGCACAAGTAACCAAGAGGTCATTCTTTTATTCCGTTATTTCAAAAATCCCCTCGTATCTTTTACGCTGATGATGATAATTTGATCCATTTTTTAGCTATGCAGTTGTGACTGGAGCAAACAAAGGGATTGGATTTGGAATTTATGAACGGCTGGCTTCAAGTGGGATTATAGTAATTTTAACTGCCAGAGATGAGACGAGAGGCCTGCCGTTCAAAAACTCAAAGAATCGGGTCTCTCTAATTTTGTGATTTTTCATCTTCTCGATGTTGCTGAATCTTCCAGATCGCTGCTTTTGCTGATTTCATCAAAGATCAGTTCGGAAAGCTTGATATCTTGGTACTTATTGAACCCTAAATTTCTAAACTTTCTTTTTTTATATGCAGATAATGTTAATTAGATAGATATGTTAAATCAATGCCTGTACGACTTGATAAACTAAACTAATGATGTAGATATTCTTCATCTCAATTACTTCATGAAATTCTCATTAGTATTGGTGAACTGATAGGGAGTAGATCATTATGACCTATTACAATAAAATTCACCTTTTTTATCAATCATTTTCATGCGATCTTCTTCAATTTTACTGCTTTTAGTATCGGTGAACTGCTACCGACTTCAAGAAGTGCAAGACTGAGCTCAAGAGATGGCAGAAAATGAAGCTAACACCAAAAGAAGTTTAGGTCCCCACAACGCTGGTTTTCTTGCTCGGAAGCGTCTCACTCGTGAACTCAGACTTAATTACACTGAGACTGTTGCTCTTATTGTTACTCAGGTTGCTTGCTACTCATAGCTTTTCTTTTAATTTTAATATCAATCGCAGATGGCTCAATTTGTGATTATAGATTTTGGAGTTTGTTTATGATGGTGATAAAACGGTAGCAGAATTTATGGATATTAGACTACAATTACTGGAAGGTATAGTTTCAATTTTTATATGCATATATATATATATAAATAGACTTTGAAAAAGAAAATTATGCTATAATTTGTTTTTTCTACAATTGGATCATTCTTAATTCAATTCTGTTGTTTACATGACTATTTTCTTAAAAGAAAATGATAAATTATGTGTTCATTGGCAGGAGACAAGTTCTTCTAGTTGCTCCACATCTTGTGGAGTTTGGGTAGGTATAAGCTTAATAAGTTAGTTATAGCTAGCATTGAAGCTTTCTTGTGAACTCAGTTGTACTCGTTATGTATACTTAGTTAAAATTGTTAAATGCATGGCTTTGATGTTTTTCTCAAAGGAATTTGAATAGGAAGAGCTAGATAGATGGAATATTTACTTGGAAGATGCAAAAGTCATTTTAAAAAAGGAAAAAAAAATTGCCCATTTAAGTATAACCTCACCTAAAATATAGATGGAACTTTAAGGAATATGGAGATTAATGGCTTAAAAGAGAAAATTATGCCATTAGAGCCCAGTAAATACACTTTTAATTTTTTAGACATACTGAAAAGCTAACAGCAGTTTGCATTTTGCTGGATTCATGTCAAACTCATGAACTTGCTATTCATGTTCTTTAAAACAAAAGGTATATCAAGAACCAATTTATCATTTCAACTCAAGTGTAGGTTGAAAGGACCTTTCCAGATGGGATCAAGTTGATAGCTATTCATAATCCTATTGCTAGTGAAAATGGAAATCTGGAGCTAGCTTTGCATGGATCCTTTCTTTCAGGTAAGTGCTTCTATCTGGTCACAATGTTGGGAAACTATTTCGTGTATGATGAAGAAGAAGATTCAGCTAACAGTAAGAAGGCCCAAGAGCCCAAGTTGTGGAGGGTGTACACAAGGAGAAATAGGAAGAGCACAGGGGATAATGTGGTTGTTGAGCTGGAACAAGTCAGTTAGGCATGGGAAAGGAAGAGGGGGATGCATGAGTATAAATAAAGTTGTATTTGACAAAGAGAGAGATTATTGAGTTTTGTGTTTTGGCTTTTGGAAGGGAACGGGTAGAGGGGTTGGTTTACTCTCTCTGCTTGTGAGGAGGGCCCTTAGTTATCGTGATTTGTATTGTTTCTTTTTATTAAGAACAGATCCTTTTGTAATCTAGTTCTTGCTATCAATACATATTATTTCCATCTTCTTTCTTTGTGGTGTGTGATTGTGTTGTTAAATCTAGTTGTGAAATTCCATTATTATCATTTGTTAACATTGGTCCGACCTGCCGGATCCTCAAAATGGAGACTCGTTACCAGGCAATACAATCAAAACAGGAAGAAACAGATCGGAGAGTTAGGGAGCTCACTGCGAGTGTTCAAGAATTAACCAAAACAGTTTCAGAAATCCAAGCTGATTAGCAAAAACAGGAGGCATTCAGAGTATTCATGATGAACTGGGTTAAACGTTTAGACAAACAGTCTCAAGAAACTGAGGATTTCAGTTCACCTGGAGAACCGGTGGTAGAAGGGATTGAAACTCAATGGGGACAAAGTTCTATACCATGAATGAATTACCAAGTCCAGCCTAACTATTTCGCTGATTCTCACCCTTCCCTACGCAAGATTAAGCTTCCTATGTTTACTGGAATTAACCTTAGAGGATGGATTTTTCACGCTGAAACCTATTTTCGTATTAATCAAATTAAACCTAAAATGGGTATCCAATTGGCCGAAATTTGTATGGAGGGAATGCCCATCAACTGGTTCTTTATGCTCCTGGATATTTATCCTAATTTAACTTGGGAACAACTTAAGAGGGAGATGATGAGGAGATTCAGCAACAATTATTCCTCAAGCCCTTTCAAGGACTTAGCCGACCTCCAACAAACAGGGACGGTGGAAGAGTACATTGAAGTATTTGAGACGGTGACCGCCACAGCACCGGGGTTGCCTGAACCGCAGTACGTTGGATGCTTCATCAGCGGATTGAAGGAGGATATAAAGAATTGGATCAAGGTTCATCAACCGAAGGAACGAGTGGAAACCATGCGTCTGGCTAGGGCGATTGAGGCATCCTTACAGACCAGCCATGGAAGAACGAGTAGGTCGTTATTCCATTCTCAGAGGGACAGAGAAAGATGGGCTGGATCTGGGCGAAATGGGTCTCCAACACCAACAATACCACAACAGACCTGACCATTTACTAACTTCCCAGCCCAGCAGAGGTTCATCACGTCGTCTTCAGCAGACTCCTAGCATTGGGGGCAGAGGAAGACCGAATTTCGACAACTGACAAAAAATGAGTGGGAAGAACGGCGAAGGAAGGGCCTATGTTTTCAATGTGGCCAAATGTATTCTCTGCAACATAAATGTCCCCAGGCGCAACTCAAGATCATGTTATTGGGCGAGGGAGACGAGGTTGAAGAAGAAGAAGAATTCTTTGAAGTAGAGACTAAAATCGAGGAAGGGAGAGTAGATGGGGAGTACAAAATACTAGAGTACCAAGAAGACAAACAGCAAGTAGGGACTGGCCATGGTGAAGAAGGGACACTGTACACCATTAAGCTACTGGGAACAGTCAACGATATTCCTACATTAATGCTGGTGGACAGTGGAGCCACCCATAATTTCATCTCCAATCAGCTGGTCTCAATGTTGGGACTCCAAGTATGTCCTATTAACACACTAGGAATTAAACTTGGGGATGGGCATTTGATTAAGATAGATAAAAAATGCAAGGGAATTGAACTCAAAATAGCTGGTTATGCTAGAACCGTGGATGCTTTGGTGACTGACTTAGGAGGGTTGGATGTCATTTTGGGTGTGGAATAGCTGAGAACTTTAGGAGATATTACAGCGAATTAAGTCTCAGGCAGGTTACGTTTCCAGAAGCAGGATGAGTGGATTGAGTTGAAAAGGGTCACTAAGATACACAAAACCATTCTCTCTTTGCAAAGTTGGGTCGAAGGGCAATTACACCTACTAGTTAGGGAGGGGGATGGGGCTGACCTTTTACCTGGGCAATCATTAAACTACTTATCAGCCAATCAACGAAACCAGCTGTCAAGCATTTTGGGTCAATATCCAAAAATTTTCCAGGAGCCAGAAGGCCTGCCTCCCAAACGACCTATGGAGCACAAGATCACTCTACAAGAGGGCTAGGGACCAGTATGTGTTCGGCCTTACCGGTATCCACACCACCATAAAATGGAGATTCAACGGTAGGTGGAAGACATGCTCATCAAAGGGATAATTAGACCCAGTCAGAGCCTTTTCTCTAGCCCAGTAATCCTAGTAAAGAAGAAGGATGACTCTTGGCGAATGTGTGTTGACTACCGGGCCTTAAACAAAGTTACCGTGCCCGATAAATACCCTATACCAGTGGTTGAAGAGTTATTTGATGAATTAAATGGAGCGTGATTTTTCACTAAACTTGACCTTAAATCGGGGTACCACCAAGTGAGAGTCAGTGCAAGTGATGTCGAAAAGACTGCTTTTCGCACCCATGACGGCCATTACGAAGTTCCTAGTGATGCCATTC
>JBBPFJ010000617.1:0-69731 GCA_037975025.1 Excoecaria agallocha
ATTTGCATATTTTTAATTTCTCGCCCTTGATTAAAACTCATCAACTCCATCACCGTCGCCGGCAAACGGCGGTTCTAGTCTCCCTCGCCTCGTTCGTACCAGACTACCAGTCGTCTTGATTCTCCCACGTTTGCTGCTCTTTGGCTTGCAAAAAGGTATATCTCTTGGCTCTTGATCTCTGCTCATTCTTTTTTTTTCTCTGTTCTTTCATGGATTTTGTTCTTAAAACTCACTATTATTTGCTTTCAAGCCCCGATCTAGCAGTTAATCTCGTAGCCGCAAATTTAAATCGTCGAATTTTGTTCTTTTCGATCTGCATTATTCAGTGTTGATTACTGCTTTTGACTTGTGGACATTTGAGCTCCTTGTTCGATAATACTTTCTTAGTACATGTTGGTCTATTTGTTTATTTATTTTATCATTTAGTATGCAGATTGAACGGAAAGAATTGACAGTAATATATCATTTTTTATATTTAATCATTTCAGATCTTTAAAGTTTGCTATATCATAGAACACAGAGTAAAAGAATCATTCTGATTTAACTTTCAACAAATTAAAGTATTCTAGGTTCTGATGATGTTCTTGACAGTTGGATGATGGAGACCGTGAGAAAAAATAAATAAACTTGAAGCCCTATGTGCTGTTTCTTCTCCTTGCTTGAAAATGAAACAAATAAATAAATAAATAAACTTGGAGGCTGGAGCTATATTGGCCGGCTTTCACAAAATGTTATATAATTTTCAATATTTTAATACTTTAATAAGTTTTTAGCGGTTTGATCCCAGCTTTATTAATGAAAGAAAGTGAAATGTGATAATTTATCATAATTATGAAAATTTTGGCTTATTCGGTGAACGTAAACCAACAGACTTTCAAGCCATATGGGCAAAAGGTGGGACAATTTGAAGAATAGTATTTTTTGGATAAATAATTGGGAGAATGGGGTGATTTGCAAAATAATTGGGGAAAAGGGGTACTTTTCTCATTTCTGCTGCCTATTTGGGCGGAAATGGCAGAGGGAATAAAGTTGCAGGCGTCCATTTGCGCTCCATTGCCACTGAAGTCTTTGGCGGAAGTGACAGGCTCCATTTCCGCTGGAGAATGAGGCGGAAATGGCACGTCAGTTTCGATTCCCGCTGGACGCTGTGGCGAAAACTGGGCATTTTCGCTGGAATTTATCGCTGAAGTGGACAATTAACTCTCACTATATATATATAGCAGTCTGTATTGAACAATTATGTTATTAAGCTGGCAATTGTTTTTTTTTATTGAATAAGTAGCATTTTCAAGTACATTATAATAATACATTACAATAATAAAATAACGCGGATATAATAATACATTACAATACTAATAATACATTACAATACTAAAATACATTACACAACTAATTATACATTACAATACTAAAATACATTACAATACTAATAATACATTACACAACTAATAATACATAACGATATAATAATACATTACAATACTAATAATACATTACAATACTAAAATACATTACAATACTAATAATACATTAGAATACTAAAATACATTACAATACTAATAATACAATACAATACTAATGGTGCCTAAATTCTGGATTTGGTAAGTGGCTAAATTCACTTGGTTCATCAAGTAAATGCATCATATTCGTATTGGATATAAGTTCATCCAAAAAGTCATCTTGTTGAACGTTATCACCGATATCTCCACTTGTATTAAACGTCTGAATGTTGCTTCTGTACCATGTTTGATCGGGCTCAGAAACACTAACATTTAAATCCACATTTAATCCTGATGTACCTGCATGATAGTCATAACATGTGGATGGAACCAGCTTCTGCATCAAAAAAAGATGCCCGAAAGGTTGGCTGACTAAATTCGGGCATCGTGATTGAACATGAATTATGTGGGTAATCATATGACCACGACATGGGTGGGGGGACCTGATGAATGCCAGGTGGAACAGGAATTGATTGAACATTTGTCCTTCTCTCAGCCATACTTCTTCGGCTTCTTCTTGATTGCCGAGGATCCTGAAATGGGACTGCCATTGGTAGAACCTGTACCGGATCGAAAACAGGCTGACGTGGATAATGAACCGACATTCTGTCAATTTGTCCAACTGCTCCTAAAATACCTTCGGCCGCCAAACGAATCTCGCCTGTCTCAATTGAAGATGATGACAAAGCCAATTGTCTATGGTAAATAATTTCAGCACCATCTGCCTGTATGTGTTTAGAAGGATCTCATTATATAAATAAATATATTATTGAATTGTGTTAATAACCAATCGAAATTAGAACATGTCCAGCATACCGATGATCCGATTGCTGCCCCAATATTGGTTATCCACCGTTTCGTTCTCATTATGTACCATTGCATGTATTGCGACCTTACATGCAATGGTGCAGTCAACAATTGAGTACCAATACATCGATTATGTCGATTATTCCACTCATTAATAAAGTTAGCAAACATGTTTTCAAAATTTTTATCATAATTTCCCCTCAAATCGATTGCATGTACTGCATCATCCATCATTGGAGGTCTCGGAATGGGCTGGTCCATTCCAAATTGCCTTAGACAATGATCCGGTTGGTGCCACTCAATGATATGAAAACAAGATAAAGGCACGACTGATCGCCAAATGCGCTGTCCATTCGTACAAAACGAAGGCAATAGATGCATCACCCCTTCGTACGGTTGTCATTTCACTTATTAGAATTAGTAATATGATCAGTAATGTAGTTAAAATATCATATATTTTCGTAAATATCATACATAATAATTACCTCATGATCACGTTGAGTGTCTAAAATAACGCGGTACGCATGTACATCATTGTAACGACTGCTGTTCAAATTTAGAGGAGATCGCCACCTATTATAAAATAATAAATTAATTAACTGCAGAAATAAATAAAGACATAAATTACTAAATAAATACCTATATCCATATGGCATTGTCTGATTGATCACACATTCGCCTACAAAAGAAGGTCGAAATAAAGGAAGCCTTTCCCATGCCCACATCTGTAATAACAATAGATAACCACCAACACCATGGGCACTTGGACGTGTAGCACGACAAAGATCCCTATATAGCCAAGCTAAGCATGCCGACCCCCAACTGTAACTCCCGGCTTCTTCTAAATCCTCCAAAAGGGGAAGCCACATCAAATGGATATAATTATTTGCTTTTGATGGACACAACAATCCACCAATACAACGGAGTATCCATGCATGGGTGAAGCATTGTATCTCGTAATCAGTAGCATCGACTGGAAAAAAACCAAACGTGTCTGTCAACCATCTTAGTATAACCGAATGACCTTTCAGCATATCTTCACTTGGCATATGTCCTAACAGTTGCTGACAGAGTATTGGCTAATTATATTTCACACGTCCAGTTATCGCACGCCCATCGATGGGTAAACCGGTTAATATCTCTATATCCTGTAGCGTGATAGTCATTTCACCAACTGCGAGGTGAAACGTGTGCGTCTCTGGTCTCCATCTCTCTATAAGTGCAGTTACCAAATTCGCATCAACATGCATGAGACCTATCTGAGCTACCCCATAAAATCCAGCCAATCTCAAATACGATATTATTCTTTCATCAATATTTGCATAATGACTCTCCATACTGGCCCTTCGAATATATAATACATTATGTTCAACCTAACAAATAAAAAAATTATTCATTTAAATTAACATTACTTAAATTATTCAATATATACGCTGCGTATAAAAATATTTCTATTTATGAATATTTTAAATTAAACTTACAACATTGCTCCACAATGCATCTGCCCGGTGTTTTCCTTTGAGCGTCAATAGATCATCAACGCGTGGTCCTGGATTTATGTAATGCTGGTTTTGAAAGCGGTTCATTTTTAAAAACTACCTACATTTAAATGTGATAAAAATATTATATTAACAAAACCCTCATAACATAAAATATTATAATATTTATTAAAAACTTATATAGTAATTTAGTATTCATATACAATATATATATATATATATATATATATATATATATATATATATATATATATATATATATATATATATATATATATATATATTAGAAGACATTCCATTTAGATATATTATAATTACAAAAATTTAAATTTCTATGTTTCTTATATCAATAACAAAATTCCTATATTAACATAAAAAATTTCTATATTTGCAGAAAAAATAATCAACTTATAAATACCTTTGAATAATATACATTTTCTCAACTTAACAAATTTATTTAAAATAAAATTAAATAATATACATTTTCAAACTAACCAAACTTACTTATAGGCATATAATTATTTTGTTCATTTCATACTCAACTTATACACACATTTAGAAATTATACATTTTCTCAACTTATAATACATTATAAAAATAAATTAAATTATTTTACTTCATATAACACTCCATTTATACATACATTTAAATGATATTTATTTTCTTTAAAGTTAAGGTTGAAATAAATTAAAACATTAACTTACTAATTAAAGCACCAAATCTTCAACAAAAATAATCTTCAATCCTTCACCCCTAGCAAAAAATACCCAGCAAACTCAATGTAAAAGAAGCAAGTAAACCCAGGCAAAAGAAGCAAATGTTGATAAAACTCAACAAATGCCGATACTGCCTTATATTGAAGATTTACTGTGTAAGTTTCTGTGTAAATATACTGTGGCCACGTGAACTTGCAGGATTCCCTGCCATTTCCGCCCAACAGTCCAGCGGAAATGGACGCGTGTCAGACAACCTCAACTTCCGCCCAAGACTCCAGCGGAAATGATGTGATTCCCTCTGCTATGCAGCGCAAATGGACGCCTGCAACGTTATTCCCTCTGCCATTTCCGCCCAAATAGGCAGCGAAAATGAGAAAAGTACCCCTTTTCCCCAATTATTTTGCAAATCACCCCATTCTCCCAATTATTTATCCAAAAAATACTATTCTTCAAATTGTCCCGCAAAAGGTTAGCTATAAAGAATAAAGCCAGTGAGAAGAAAGAAGGGCGGAACATTTAATTTGTTGTGTTTGTTAGTAGTAATACTAGCAGAAAATACTATTGATTTTATAATTCTTTACTTCCTTAATGGTTATGGAAAATTCTTCTAGATTAATTATAATTATTATTTATTTTGATATTTGTTCTTAAGTTATAATTAATTATCTCTCGTTATTTATAAATTAGGTGGTCATAAAGAAATTAAAGAGCGAAGATGATGGTATATTGACGTTTTTAATATGTGTTTATTATTGTTGCATGTTTAATTTTGGATATTTAATTTGATTTTTGATGTTTATTGTAGATGTTTATTTTAATTATTATTTTTAGTATTTAATTATTATGTAATATATTTTTTTTAATTTTTTAATTTTTAGTTTATTGTATTTTTAATTTTTTTTGGTGGTGAATAGTGTTGGTTTGTATTTCAATTTAATTTTAAGTTTAAACAAAAAAATAAATAATACTAAATTAATTCGGGTTAAAAGGGTTTGGATCCGAAAATTGTCGGGTTAATCGGATAGGGGCCCGATATTTATATAGGGTCGGATCGGGTGAGAGGAATGCTTAAAATACCCGACCCGGCAAACCCAAAATTTATATATTTTTCTCACCCGACCCTACCCTATATAAATATCGGGTCCGTACCCGTTTAACCCGATATTTTTCGGATCCCGACTCATCCGATTTATCCAATTTTTTATTTACATATTTAAATTAAAATCCTAAATTAATACAAATAAATAATATTAAATACCATAAAAAATATTTTAAAAATACAACAAACTAACAATTTAAAAATTATATTAAATATATATTATATATTAATTAATATTGTAGAGAAATTATAAATTTTTTATTTATATATTAAAAATTTTGGGTTGTTCGGTCGGGTTAGTCGGGTTTTCATCCGATCCAAAATATGTCTAATATCAATAACCGAACTGACCCTATTAATTCGATTAATTCCATCCGATTGCATCGGTTTGGATTGAATTAAGCGATTTGATCGGATCGGTTCGGTTTTTGTACACCCGTATTTAATAGGGTACTAAAACGTAAGCCCAATTATTGGGATAGTAATCTTTTATTAAAAACAACAATAATAAAACATTTTCATAAAAGTAAAACAAGTGCAATCAAAACCTTTTTTAAATGCAGTAAAATTAAGATTTTTAATTATTAATTGCTGTGTTCATAAAAGTTTTATAATAAAAAAATCTATTTTATACTTTTATATATAATATGTAAATAACGATGTTGACGGGATTTGAACAGATGACCTTGCAGAATATAATGTGCATGGTTTTACCATTAAACAAAAATATCCTATTTGAAAAATAAATTCAAATTAATAAATATAATTGATAACTATGAAAAAAATATCTCACAAGGTCCAATCAAGTCTGACCAACAACACTCGGCAGTGCCCAAAGCCTATTAACAAAAAGGCAAAACGTGAGTTGAAAGATAAGAGAGGTAAGCACAATGTCCGATCGGACTGATGGGACAACACGTCATGTCAGTCCAATGACACAAGTCATCGCCCATACCTTCCACCTGCTCTCTGTCACATCGTCGTTCACCTGTTCCAACTGCCAGTTATCACGCCCCCAAGGTACTCAAGTACCCCTCTTTTATCTCCTATAAATAGCCAAAAACGTAAGGGCTCCAGGTATTGAATATATGAGACTCTCTCTCTAAATATTATCTCTCTAGAAAGCTACTAACTTAAGTTTCGAAATGCTAGAGTCTGGTCCGACCAGAAACTTCTTCTTGGCAGGATCGATCATCCGCTTGGACAACCCAGCCACCAGTTCTCTTTCTCAGATAAAGTCATTTTACACTTTATCATTTGGTGCTTTCGTTGAGAGAAAATGGCAGGTTCAAGATTCAACTAACATGCGGCTTCTGAAAAGTATAATCACAACAGCCAGGGTAGATCTAGGCCCTCAGGGAGAAGAGAGAGATCTTCTAAATCACCTACCAGGGGTAATCTCCTCTCAGATTTTGACGACGTAGTCATTCAACAGCCGAAGGATACTCTTGTTACTATCAGGGACATGCATGCCATTCTTAGTGACTTCACTAAGAGCATAGTTCAAATATTGAAAAAGGTCAAAATGCCCAGGACTTCTAAAAGAGGCCAAGAAATGGACTTCACGGTCGAAGACTTCGGAAAAAGAAGGAACAAGGGGATCTCCATCAACGAGCCACGAGCTCATGATGGTAGAAGAGTGGGAGTCAAAACCCCAGGGCATATACAACAAGGGGAAGGGGATAATATCTTCGAGCAGAGACTCTCCATACATCCCTAGCAGATCTTCTACCTCATCCATTGGGGATGATTTATCCTTCATATGCATGTCAAACCGCAGCCGCATGAAGGGGTAGAGAGATGAGTTCACCTCAATAGCCATAAGCAGGGAGGTCAAATGGTTCAAGCAGAAAATCAAGCAGTTTGGCTTGATAGGTCCCAAAAAATGCATGTTCGAGGGCAACACCTACGAAAATATAGCCTCCCTATTTTGCAGGAAAATGATGGAGTTTGAGCTACCTCCAGGTGGAGAGACGTGATAACGAACACAGGTAAAACTGACCTTACTACTCACCTTGCAGAATATCTAACTAAAGTACAGGTTTACTCCTACGATGAAAGGATCACCTGCAGGATATTCCCTACCACTTTGGGAGGAGATACCCTTAATTGGTTTCACAAACTTCCCCAGGAGTCAATCACCTCCTTTTGACAACTCAAGAAACAGTTTATCACACGGTTCATCGTACAGATGTGAGCACTAAAATTTGTGAGTGATTTGTGCAATCTCTATCAGAGGAACGATGAAAGTCTTCGAGACTACATCGATAGATTCTAAGCCATAATGTCGGAGGTAAGGAATGTAAGTGTGGAAATGGCATCCACCGCTCTGGCCAACGGCACCGTTGATCGGCCATTATTTGAGTCAATTACAACAAGGCCGCCAACCAGTTTTTTTGATCTAATGGAAAGAGCTAGGCAACACATTCAGTTGGACGATGCCTTGAGGTCTAGCCATGGCAAAAGGAGTAATGTTATGGACAGGCTCCAGCACCCAGACGGATGGTCATTTAACAGACCTCCTATATTCGAATGGATTGCAAGGAGTCTCGAGAAAGCCTCCATTTCGAGAAATCTGGAAAAAAAGAGACAAGTGGTTCAGATCCAATCGAGGTAGTGGTCCGCAGACTCGAACCTCTACTTCACTCAATGCCAACCCAGCACATGTGTTGATGTGGATCAAGAAAAAGCATCAAAAGGTAATTTTCCCAAGAAGCTGGATGAAAGGGAGCAAAAAACACCCAGAACCATAACAAGTTACTGCAAATTCCACAAGATGTCAATCATACAACCGGCGAGTATTTTCAGCTGAAAGAAGAAATTGAACGACTCTTGCAAAGAGGGTACCTCAAAAAGTTTGTTAGTCCGACTAGAGAGGCAAGTCCCTATAGACAGTCAGACCTTAAGAAAGATGATTTTGACTCTGACAATGACGAGCGAGCGGAGAAAATCGAGGAATACGGACCCCCTCCGATCGTACGTTGGGGTTATAAATATGATCACCGGTGGGTCATACTATTGGAGAGGACCTCTCCAGGAAAGAAAGGGGAAGGGTGTCTACATCTCCCAGACAAGCTGAACGGCCAGCCTCAGTCACTATATCCAATGAGGATACACGAGATATAATATTTCCTTATGAGGACGCCCTTGTCGTTAGGGTACGAATCAATAACTTTGTGAAGAGGATGCTGATTCGCTAGGCTCGATGTCTATCTCGAGCCTAAAATACGAACGCTAAAAACTCCATCTAACTCCATGTCTAGTTTCGACAGGCACAACTCCCTTACTAGGCTCGATGCTCATCCCGAGCCCAAAATGCAAAATCTTTTCTCCATTACAAGTTCATCTCTGCTAGGTTTGATGTTATTTCTGAATCAAAAATGCAAGATGCCTTCATTTAATCTCCACCAAGTCACTCGCTTGGTTCGACGTCTATCCCAAACCCAAAATGCAAAAGTCTACAATCGAGTTAATAATCTCCTTTGGGTATTCGATGTATAAAATCACCAAATCTTCAAGTAAATACAAGATCGAAAGGTCATTCGCCATGTATGACTCTCCTATGGATAGCGGATCTTTATATCCGATGGATAACACCTCAATTGAATGCAAGACTGAAAATTTACTCACTATGCTTGACGTCATGTACCTAAATTCTAAGTCATAACTCATGCCAGAATTATTGGTTTTATCTTTTAAATCTGATCGGATTAAGCGAAAGCTGAACCTAGGAGTTATGGACCACAATGCTTGAAAAATATCTTCAAATTCAGGAAGTATTCTTCTTAATCAATTTTATATATTCTCCATAGTTGACTTTATATTTCTCCTTAGCTGATTTCACACATTCTCCATGGTTGATTCAGTATATTCTTCCTAGTTAATTTTATAATAAATCCTACCTAAAGTGAGAATTGTAGTATGAAGGCTCAATTGAAAGGCGAAATGAATTTTATATATATTAAAAATTTGTACAAGTTACAAAACAAAGGAGAAAACTATTACAAAAAAAAAACATTACAAAGAAATAAAAACCCTAACTCTCTATATCTACAATTTCTACTATGATAGCATTTAGATCAGTAGTAGGCTCTATAGAAATCTTAGCAGAAGGCTGGCAAGATCCAACAGCTTCTTTAGCAACAGGCTCTGACGGCAGAGGAGTGATTTCAGATTCTAACGACAGAGGAGCGATTTCAGGTTCTATCGTTGGAGGGGCAATGACCTCGGGTTCTGATGGTAGAGAAGGAACAACTTCAGGCTCAGTTGACAAACTGGGGTCTGTTTGGGATGAAGATTCTTCATTTGTTATTCCCTTGGTCACTCCGATCTGAGGGGCCTTCCCCTCGTCGTAGCCAGAGGAAGGATCGAGAAAGCTCCCCGGGTCCTCTATCTAGTCAAGGTCAGCTTCAGAAAATCACTGCCCGGCTGTATAGATCAATTGAGTCAGCAACTTACCTTGGACCTCACCTAATTGATCGAAAATCTCTTCTCTCTGGGCATCAAGCTCTTTCGCCAACCTCTCCCCCCAGGCCATTTCTTTCTTCGCGAGCACTGTCTCCAAGGAATCCTTCTCGGCCAGGAGAAGGTTGCGCTCTGATAAAGCCTTATTTTTTTCCACATTAGCCTTCTCTTTGACTGAATTGGCTTTAAGGCACTCGATTGAAAGTTGTGCACATTCATCCCTCAGCCTGCCCACCTCTTCCTCGTACCGTTTGCACAGAGCACTATCCACAGCAAGGCATGCGATATCTCCTTTTAGGTGATCCACCTCGCTCTGTCGAAACCTGAGGTCTTGGGCTTGTTGGGCTATCTCCCTCTTCAACGCCTCCACCTCTGACTTTAAGAGGAGTGACTCCTTTTTAGCTTTATTGTTGATAGTTTTTGCTTCCCTCATCTGATGAGTGGTTTCCTCCTATTTCGATCGGGCGAATGTTGCCATGCCATGAATATGCAGACCTCTTTTTATTAACTAAGAAACAAAGAGGAGCCCATGGTTATCAAAAAATGTAATAACCAAAAGAGAAAAGAAAGAGAGGATGAGTGGATATGAGCGTTACCTCCATGCTCTGCTGCTGAAACAGGCTCCACTCTCGAGAAAGAAAGTTGAGCTCTCCTATTGCCTTGAAATCGTTCTCCTGTGTGAGATCCTGGCAAATGAAATTTGGCACCCCTCTGCTGGTCACTGTCCAGTCTTCTCCGAACCGCTCCTTTAAGATGTCATCCAAGGAAGAAGCTTGACTCTTCGAAATTCTCCCTGGAGGCCATCGGATCGGCTCACCCTGAACAATCTCTTTGCCCTTTACTGCGATCCGGGCATCCATAGTAGCCACCATTTCGGCTGCTTTCTTTCTTGCCGCCTTCTCAACTCTTTTTTGAGTCGCTTCATCTATCGGCGCCGCTCTCAACCAAGGGCGTAGGGATGGTTATGGCTCCTCATCATCAGACTTATCTCTCAATTGTAGATGCCTAAGTGGATGCTGTACTATTATATTCGGAGGGGGCATTGTCGGTCCAGCGGTTGTTAGGGGTGGACGAACGAAGGGAATGATCGCAAAGGAAGGAGCCGAAGCGGTTGTAGCAGTGGCAGAAGTTGCAGAAGCACTCCCTGCACTCTTGAAAGCTTAAACTTTCGAGGTAGGCAAGATTTTTCTCTTTTTCTTCTCCCTCTCCTCCTTCAAAGCCCGTTCGATAGCTCTTTTCTGCATTGCCCACTCGGCCAGCTTTTTTGCCATATCATCTCCTTTGGCCATCGTATCTGCAACTGCAACAACATAAAAATGAGCGAGATAAGTGCCTTTCCCACCTAACTTACCATTTAAACACATATGCGATGCATGATTGCCAAATTATGTTTCTTCTCTACTCTAATTTTAATTCTCACGTTCTGCTTTCATACCAACCTCGGAGCTGCAAAACCCTGTCATCATGCTTAACAGATAGTCATGGGCGTAAGGTTCCCCTCTGCTGGTCACTGTCCAGTCTTCTCCGAACCGCTCCTTTAAGATGTCATCCAAGGAAGAAGCTTGACTCTTCGAAATTCTCCCTGGAGGCCATCGGATCGGCTCACCCTGAACAATCTCTTTGCCCTTTACTGCGATCCGGGCATCCATAGTAGCCACCATTTCGGCTGCTTTCTTTCTTGCCGCCTTCTCAACTCTTTTTTGAGTCGCTTCATCTATCGGCGCCGCTCTCAACCAAGGGCGTAGGGATGGTTATGGCTCCTCATCATCAGACTTATCTCTCAATTGTAGATGCCTAAGTGGATGCTGTACTATTATATTCGGAGGGGGCATTGTCGGTCCAGCGGTTGTTAGGGGTGGACGAACGAAGGGAATGATCGCAAAGGAAGGAGCCGAAGCGGTTGTAGCAGTGGCAGAAGTTGCAGAAGCACTCCCTGCACTCTTGAAAGCTTAAACTTTCGAGGTAGGCAAGATTTTTCTCTTTTTCTTCTCCCTCTCCTCCTTCAAAGCCCGTTCGATAGCTCTTTTCTGCATTGCCCACTCGGCCAGCTTTTTTGCCATATCATCTCCTTTGGCCATCGTATCTGCAACTGCAACAACATAAAAATGAGCGAGATAAGTGCCTTTCCCACCTAACTTACCATTTAAACACATATGCGATGCATGATTGCCAAATTATGTTTCTTCTCTACTCTAATTTTAATTCTCACGTTCTGCTTTCATACCAACCTCGGAGCTGCAAAACCCTGTCATCATGCTTAACAGATAGTCATGGGCGTAAGGTTCCCCGTTCCTCGCCACAGCTGCCATCAATTTTTTGATGTTCTCCTTATATATCTGTTGTCCACTGGCTTGGTCTCTCAAAGGGATCGGCCCTTCCCATCGGTCAAAGGGAACTTTGTATCCTCTAACCATTCCTATTAGAAAGTACTTTTCTTTGTACCCTTTCATGGAGGAAGGAAGGGTGAAAAGCTTCTTCCTCGGTCGGCTGGTGAAGTAACAATCAGATCCATCCTTTTGACTTGAGAGGTAGAAAAAATACGTGAAGAGGTCTAACGTCGGTGCCACCCCCTCAATTTTGCATAATATTCTGAAGCAAGATAGCAACCTCCAACCATTTGGGTTTATTTGATTTGGGGCCAACCCATAGGCTCTCAGAACCGACATTTCAAAAGCATCGAAAGGGGGTCTCATCCCCGCATCACTCTTAAGAGTGGACAGATGAACCACTCGTTATTTTGAAGATCGAAGAGTCCCTCTGTAATTGCCATGGAAGGTGGACGGGCCATCATGAATATTTCTGATGGCAGACCATACTGAGCAGAAATCTGGGCCACTTTCGCCGCCGTCAATCTCGAAGGATGGGCGAGAGGCTCGCAAGTCCTGTACTTATCGATAAAACTCCTGTCTATTGATTCGTTGCTACTGGAAGCCATTCTCAGTAGAGGGTGTTTTTATCAAGGCTAAAATTGGGGGAATGTTTGAGTTGAAACTTTGAAAAAATAAAAAAGGAAATATGAATGCATAAGAATGATGATCAAGCGAAAAATTAAAGAAAAACCACTTACTTGCTGGAAAATCTTGCATAAATCCTTGGATATTAAAAGGGTAAAGGTGAGTGAAGAAATTTTGGCAGAATCTCAATACATTTCGGCGAAAAGTAAACGAAAATTGCCCCAAACTTACCTATTTATAGGCAAAAAGCTTCTACAATACTCTGAATTCCTCTCCATTGGATGGACCCATGTGTCTTCAATCCATTATTGCGGTTACGGAGAATGAAGCACCATCCTCGATATACGTGCATAATTAAATGCGAGACAACTGTCTGAACTGAACAAATGCTTCTCTTCAGATGGACGCCTCCCAAAAATTCAAAAAATCCTGCCAAAAATACGAAATAGCCCGATCGGACCATTCGGAGGGGGGGGGGGGAGGGACAAGTAATAACTATGGAAAAAATATCTCTCAATGCCCAATCAAGTCGGCCCAACAACACTCGACAGGCCCAAAGCCATTAACAAAAAGGCAAAACTTGAGCTGAAAGACAAGACAGGCAGGCACAATGTCCGATCGGACTGATTAGATAACACGTCCTGTCAGTCCACTGACACAAGCCATCGTCCATACCTTCCACCTGCTTCGTATCATATCGCCGCTCACCTGCTCCAACTGCCAGTTATCACGCCTTCTAGGTACTCAAGTACCCTTCCTTTATCTCCTATAAATAGCCAAAAATATAAGGGCTCCAGGTATTGAACATCTAAGACTCTCTCTCTCTAAATATTATCTCTCTAGAAAGCTACTAACTTAAGTTTTGGAGTGCTAACGCCTGGTCCCACCGGACACTCCTTCTTGCAGGATCGATCATCCGCTCGGGCAACCCAGCCGCCAACTCTCTTTCTCAGATAAAGTCATTTTACGCTTTATCAATAATGTTTTTAAAATTCGGACACATATGCCTCTGAAAATGCTGCAATAGTCAGCAATTTTAGTGAAAAATCAGCTTTTCTGACATTGGTCCTACGATTTGAACCCGTTATCTATCGTAGCGGTTTTAAAAATACCTTAATTTTATAAATTATTTCTAATATATACTAATTTTATAATTTTTTTAAAAACACATTATTAAAAAAAATATCCCTATAAGAGAAGTAAAAAACAAAGAAAAGTTTGTTGGAATAAAGAAAGAAGTCACAAGAATTGGCATTATTAATTTATATTATTATTTAATTCTATTAGTCTTTGCTATTTTCACTGAATTTTCTCCGTGCGTGTATACATTTTATTGAACGATTTTAATGCATATGTTCTGCACCTTTTTTTATGATTATTTATTTCTCTCTTTTAAAATAATGTTTGTATAGCGTTTCTTATTTGGAGTTTTACCACAAATGGAGATCAAATACAAAAAGTAATAAAATTGAAGAAAGCACTAAAAAAAAGAAAAATCGTAAACCGAGATAATAATAATAATAATAATAATAATAATAAATTGGTTTGAAGCATAATGCAAAAGGAGAAAAGTGGGCCAAGACTGGGAAAGGATATGGATCTCACAAGTTTAAAATGGAGACAGTGTCGTTTCATACTTCACACAAATTCTTTAAATAAATTTCAACTCACACCATTTTTTAAAATTTTTTATAAATTAATATTATTTATAAAAATATCCCATCAAAATTTAGAGATATTTTTTAAATTTTTGAAAAAAAAAATTTGAAAAGTAAGGTGTGTTAGAAAAAATTTGAGAAACTGAGGTTTTTTTTTTTATTCTCGCAATCTGTTGTTTTGAGATCGGAAGTGGGGCCCATAGGACATTTTCAATTTAAAAGAATATCATTAGTAGCTTAATAGCTAAGTCCCCAGTGTAATGAGGTGGCTTAATGATAAATTTGTCCATATATATGACGTAAGTTGCGAATTCGAGTCCGACCAATAACCTCATTGAGTTTTTTTACTGAACATGTATTTAATTATAATAAATGTATTAATGGCAAAGTGCACACTATTACCAAATCTTACACAATCATTTTCCTTAATATTTCAAGTAACTAATCTTTTTTACAATATTTTTTATATTAAAATTTATAACTAATTTTTTTTACATTATGTTTCATATTTCAATTAATTAAAATTATGATAGTAGAGCTATAAATTTTTTTTATTATAACAATTTTTTTCCATTTATTTTTCATATTTCAATTAACTTATTTTTTATAATTTAATTAATTAAAATTATGGTAGCAGAGTCATGTGAATTCAAATTCTATGACAACCATTTCCTTTTTCTAATTTTTTTTATTATTTTTCAAACTAGAATTTATAACTAATTGAAGTATGAAAATTAATGTAAAAAAATAATTACATATTGTAAAATGAAAAATAATAAAAAGATTAAAAAAATAAAAGAAAAATAGTTGTTTTAGAATTCGAATCCGCATGACTCTACTACTATAATTTTAATTAATTGAAATATAAAAACAATATAAAAAAATTTGTTATAAATTCTAATGTGAAAATAATGAAAAAAAATTAGAAAAAAGGAAAATGGTTGTCTTAATATTCAAACCTGCATGGATTGGGGGTAGTGGAGTGCACTTTTCCCATTAATCCACAACTTTTATAATAAATAAATTCTAATATAAAAAATAATAAAAAAATCTACAAAAAATGAGCGTCCTAAAATTCGAACCTGCATGTCTCAACTATCATAATTTTAATTAATTAAAATATAAAAAATTAGTTATAAATTTAATATAAAAAATAATTAAAAATTAAAAAAAAAGGGAAATGATTGTTTTAAGGTTCAAACCTGCATGATGGATGGATGGTAAAGTGCATTCTTACCATTAAGCTACAGCTCAGTGTTTGCAACATTTATTCAAAATATTTATTATTAGGTCTGTCAAAATCCAAAATTTCGTTTAAAAAAATAACACAAACTCAATTCAATCTATAAAAATGTCCATTAAACCAATCCAAAAATTACATAACTTATTCCCTAACCTACAATATCTGTACCAAGTACCCAGTAGGCTTCCCTTTTTACTAAATCTAGTTCTTTCATTCTCTTTCTCTCTCTCAAAATCGTATGTCCCTTCCGTTCTCGTTGCCTGTAATATCCCGAAACCACTACCGATATGAATAGTATATTCTGATGGTGAATAATGACTCGAGGATGAAAAATACTATCCCGGATCCACCGAAGCCTATAAAAATTTTATATCACCATTAGAAAAAATAATTCATGACGAGTCTAGTTGTATAATTTGAGCTGAAATTAAGGTCAAACCAAAACTCAAAAATAAAAATAAATCACAGGTCTGAAAAATGGATCAAACTAACTTTGATCGGCTTGAAAATATTCCATGAACTTTTAAAAATTATTTCAATTGCATGAAACATTTTAGAATAATGAATATTAATTTTCATAAGTGAAAAATAAAATATTGGACACTTTTAAATTTTAAGATTTTCGAACCGACCAAAAATATTTCGGTACCTTGAAACATATTAAAACGAATTCTGATTGACTCGAAATTTTAAAAATATATTAATTATAATATTTAAGAAATTTTGAAATAAATTTGGTAAAAACTAAAATAAAAATGGATGAGCCAATGAAAAATTGACAAGTGGCACAATAATTACCACTCGTAGTTGGTTATTTGGGTTTGAAGAGAAGTCTCAAGATAGCATGAAAAAATATATTAAATTTTTAAAATCAAATCAAAGTGTAGACTTATCATCAATTGAAAGCAAAAAATAGATTATCATATTATTGTTATTTTGTTAGATTAATTTTTACTATTTATATATTCAATATTTGTACAAAGTTTTATTTTTAGAGTAAAATTAAATTATTAATGAAAATTTTATATATCCATTAAAAATTATTTTCATTAAAAAATATGGATTATAAATGAACCAACATACATTAAATCCATGAATTGATCCAAATTCGTTTAATCCATTTGGATATTGCCTCATTTATTATCCATATTTTTTGTTACTTTTATGATTCGTTTATTTATGATCAAATTCAAATCCGTCCATTTGCTACCTTTATTTATTATTAAATAAATTAATATATGTTCCACATATAAAAAAAGAGAGAAAGCATTGAGTATATGTTCAATATAAAAAAAATTAAGCTATAGCTTAGCATTTGCAAAATTTATTCAAAATTTTTATTATTAAATAACTTAGTATATATTCAACATAAAAAAAAAAGAAAAAAAAAGAGTAAGAAAGTATTGAGTAAATGTACAATATAGGAAAAAAAAAAAAAAACGTTGTTGGCTGTACTCAAACCTGCAACTTGGAGGCATGCAAGTGGAAACTTTTGCCATAAAGCCACATCACTACATTTGAAATTAAAATTCAAGCTACTAATAATCTTGTTTTTTAAATTGGTGTGGTGGAACATGTCCCATGGTCCCACTTCTAATCTCGCAACAAGCTACGGGAATGAAAAATTACCCTAGTTTTTTAAATTTTTATAACACATCCTACTTTTCAATTTTTTTTTTTAAAAACCACAATTTTACAAAATATCCTCTAAAATTTATTTGGTTCAGCCGCAACGGCTTCAATACGAATCATTCGATTAACATCTGATGAGATCCACTTCTCAAATAACTCCCTTGTGTGCACTTTAGTTTTACTAATCCAAAATTTATTTAAAAAAAATTCCAGAAAACAACACTATTTGTACATTTTGTGTTAGACCGGATCCCATTCCAATATTCTGCATTTGAGTTATAAAACAGTGTTGTTTTGAACAGGACTACAGTGAAAAAGGCAAAATGTGTATCGTTTTTGATAAAAATTTATATTATGCTGGTGGATCCAGCTCTGACACAAAATAATAACAATTTTACTGTTTTTTAACACATCAAAATTCTATAATATTTTACTGTAGCACGATATCCCTAGTTACTTATAAAAAAATGTTCCAATTCTAAAGAAAAACCCTAGAATTTAACAAGTTAATTAGTTTTTTTTCATTTTTTTCATCCAATTAGTGATTGTAACTGAATTTTTATCTTACAACTTTTATATATATATATAAATCAATCCAATAGAATGAATTGTCATATATAATTAATATTTATTTATTTAAATAAATAATTTTTATTTGTCAAATTTTACAGAAAATAATTACTAAATATAATATTTATCTTCTTATAATCAATATCTATATATCATGATCTGACCCGTTTAACATCTACATTTGTCTAGTCTTATTAAACATACCAAGTTTTTTTTTTTGAAATAAGATTAAACATACCAAGTTATTGATTTAACAATGCAAATAATTATAATAAAAACGACAACACATATTCTCTAATATTATATTTTGCTCACCGGCTTATATTAATTAATCCTATAAACTAAAATCATTTTCTTTCAAGGAAAAAGTAAAGTAAATTCAAGAATTGTAAGTTTATGTGCACAACACCCTTGTCACTTAGTTATTTTCAAACAAAATAAGAATCAAAATTTTGTTTCAATTGATGGAAGTGGACATAAAATAATTGATGGATTTCGAAATATATAATTTGTTGTGATGAAAATGTAGAAATAATTCTACTGTAATGCCCTCACAATTCGGATCTTCCAAATAGTACTTCTTGGAAGTGAATAGTAAACTAGAGTGAATAATATTATATTTGTGGAAATTTTTCTTCACTACTAGAAAATACAATTCATGATAAGTCTGATGATATAATTTGAGATAAAATTGAGTTCAAAAAAACACTCAAAAGGCATGGTGAAAAATTTACCTGGAATGTATTAGAGTTGACCAAATTTTGACTAGTTCGAAAATATTCTACGGATCTTAGAAAGTTATTTTGATTACATGAAACCATTAGAAATAATCCCGATTAATATTTGAAAGTAAAAAATGAATTTTTAGACAACTTTTATGTCATGCTCCTCATGATACCCTAGGAGAATCTTTAACTAATTAATGATGTATTTTACAATGACTTTATATGATTGTGAATGTTATTGTGAATCAGGATCTAGAAGAAAATTATTTTAAAGAAGAGGGGTAAATTTATCTTTCCAGTTTAGACCCTGTGTGTTTTAAATTAAAAGTAATTGGGTTGATAATGACTTGATTGAAAGATAAAATGGTAAGTTTTGGGGAAAAAGTAGGAATAAAGGAGAGTCGAGGATTTAAAAGTAATTTTGCCATACAAAATTTTCAAGTGGTCCGATAGAAGAAGAGAGGAAGAGAGATATTTAGAGGAGGTGGTCGACCATTCAAGGATGATTTTTTTAGTCATCTTCAACCTCTAGCCATCCCTAAATCTCTCTCTCTCTCTCATGGTTTTGTAAGACAAAAAGAAGAATCTAGTTAGTAGCTCAATTGTAAGGTATTATATGCCCTTTCCTCTTCCCTTAATTGTGTGTAATGTTTCATTTTAAAGAAGATATATGTGTATTCATGGTGAAGTTTCTGTTCATAGAAGGAGAAGGCAACAAGAAGAAGGGAAATGAAGCAATTTAAGGGCAAAGAAGAAGTTTGGAGCTTTAAAAGGTATGTGAACCATCATAGTTTGATTGAGTGTGCTTGAGCTATTGCTGTGAATAACATGATTATTGACATATATATATGATTTCCTGTGTAAAAATGAAGCTTTGGATGAATTGAGAACCTTTTTTGTGAATGGAATCTTTAAAATTGAAATTCTGCTGTAGGGTTCAAATGAACTGATAAGACTAATTTGGTAATATCTGGAGCTGTAGTTATTTAAATTAAGAAATTCTAGTTGGTACAGAAAGTAACTGTGAGGTAGTTGGCCTTTAGTCCAGAACCTAATTGCAATCAATGTCACGGTTACTATGATTTGGGTAATGATCATGACCCCTATTTCATGAATTAGATCACGGTTACCTGATTTTGGTAGTAACTGTAACCCTTTCCTGAACTTCAAGACCTAGAGTTTTAAGACTCCATAAGAGGTCTAAACTCTTCCTAAGCCCTGTAAATCATCTTAAAATTGAAGTATAGAGTAATATACCCCCTTAACCATATGAATTGTAAAAGAAATATGAAGGCAAGGTTACAGTACTTGATGCATGTATGTGTTTACTTTAATACAAATACATAAATACATGAGAATGACTGTTTACTAGTGATTGTTGTTTATATTATGTCAACTGAAAGCTATATTATATTATATTAAATTAATCTATTTTTCTAGTAGAATGCATTAGTATGAACTAATGACATAAGAGATATGATTTTTTGCCTGCACATAAACTTGGTGGTGAATAGATAGGCATGCCTATAAGGTTATAGTCGCAGCTGCTATAGTTTGACCCTTTGGGTCCACAGTATGTCCCTATTGGGATCACAGTTCTGATCTCGGTTGGGTCCAAAAATTTAATACCTTTGGGTATTTATATGTTTGATACCTTCGAGTATCAACAGCACCCGTTATCCACACCCACATAATTTTAAACAGGCATCTCATAGAATAAATAACATGCATACATACTGATGTTAAAGAATGAATAAGTCCACATTCTTTCATTATACTGAATTAATACTAAATTCTAGTTATGATACAATTATTGCTGCTATAATTGATTTCAATAATATATTTAGTATTGGTTATTGTTGAGATGAATGCCGTTTATTTGACATTGTTGTTGCATGCTTGGTGATAACCACTGTGAGTGGTTATCAACATATTATTTTGTTCTCCACTAAACTGTATAGTTTAGCACGGATTTTTATCCGTGTAGGTTCATAGGTTAGACCTTCGCCTCAGGGACAAAGCTAACAACTTCAAAAGCCAACATCCAACTAAGGAGAGAATTTTGATGTATGCATTGTGTTTTGCTATTCTTTTTGGTTAAACTATATTGTACCTTGTAGGTAGAATTGTAATCAATAAATTATGTAATTCTAACTCAAAGCATGATTTTAATGTAACAGATTTAGATTTATACGACTTGTATATATATATATATATAGATGACTCAACATGATATGATACAGAATGGCCAAGTAGATTATTATTATATTGGGTATTATTTATTAATAAAATGAAAATAAGTAACAGGAACCAAGTTAATCTAGTGTGGTCATTATATTTTAATTTTTGAGTTTCGGATCGATTGATTTTATCTCCAAAATTAGAAGTATATCGAAACAAGGTCGGATTAACCCGAAACTTTAAAGACACCTTAGTTAATATTTTGCAATATTTTTTAACTAATTTTCAAGAAAATTTGATAAAGAGAAACATTAATACCAATGAAATGGTGACAAACAAATGTAATTTATGTTATCTAAGTTAAGTTCCACACATCCACTCCCATAGGGTATTACTTACCCATAGACGGAACTTACTCCTAGTCACTTACTCCCAAGGGGTGGAAGTCAGAACAATTCGGCCTAGGCGAAGAACAAGAAGAAAATAAAGAGAAAAGGAAAGAAAAAAGAAAAAAAGAGGAAAACTAGAAGAATCAAGGAAGACTAAGGTATGGGGATAACTAAACTAATATATTTCATGAATTTTAGGTTATGTAGTATTAGGGTTTTGCATGTATATTATAACTAAACTTAAAATAATGGTAGATAAGTGAAATTAGATGACAAATAATGGAATTGGTAAAAAGAAATGCATTAAAGCATGATCAAATGTAGAAAAGTGGAATTAGAACCTATTATGTAACTTAAGGTGTAACGGCCCGAAACTGGCATCCGACATGCCTGACATGTTTTAGAGCATGAAAGATAACCCTGGGATAGTTTTCGGAGCAAACAGAGTTGGAAAAAGTAGAGAAATCCGACAAAGTATAAAAGTTAAACGTACTCAGACTAGGGGAATCGAGGATGGATGACCTAGTGAGAAGTTTGGACTGACCACGGATTATAAAAATTGGTATTAAATGGAGTCCGATGGTACAATTTTAGGCGAAAATGAGTCCAAATGGACCCTCAAATCAGACAAAAATTTTTTTTACTCGATACCAAGAAAAGGGTTGATTGAAAGTTTGATCGGGGTTAAGAGTATTTTATTGACTTTCAAAAATTATTCCGATCACATGGATATGGTGGAGATAAGGTAAATAAATTATTAGAAATGAAAAATACATATTCTAACAGTTTTGAAATTTTGGATTTCAGATCGACTATCCACACTGCCGAAGCCAGAAGTATGTTGAAACGGTATTAGAATGGATTGAGATTTTAACTACATGATTTTGAACTCCTTAGTACATGTGGGGTAAAATATTGAGGAATTATTATCATGGAAATAATAGTTTCAGAAAATGGTCGAGAGATAGGAAAAAATGGCTGATTAAGGTTTCAATGAAGATTTAAAAATAGCAAATGATTTCTAAAAATAAAAAAAATATCCAGATATATTATAAATGGTCCAAATTATTGTTTTGAAGTGAAAAATTATTTTTCCAATGATTTTGAATTTTTAGGATTTCAACAAACGAAATTTTCCTCTAAAATTGGAATCACATCGAAATGATCTCCGAATGACCTAAAATTTTAACCAAAATCTTATGAATATGTATAGAAATGCACGTTAAAATTTCAGAATATTATGATGAGTGGAACATTGGTTTCTGGAAAATGGCCGAATCGGATTGGCGAAAGTAAATCGGACTGAAAACGGACTCTGATTGGCCTAAAAATTTACGTAGAGGCCTAATTTATTATTTTAATAATTATAGAATTGATTATAAGAATAATTGATAATGAGAAAAGACAAAAATAATTTTATGGTGCAAATTGGGGCTTAAAAACAAAACTTGGGATTAAGTTAGGCCCAACTATTTTAATTAAATCAACCCAACCCATTAGCCCATGTATAAATAACCCAAAGTGCTGCTGAATCTCCAGAAATCTCCCCATTTTTATCTTGTTCTCTCCACTATTCATGGAGGCCGAATTGGTCTCTCTCTCTTTTCTCTATTCTTCTTCCATTCTCTTCCATCTTTTCCACCAAATTCAACCTTCATAAGTAAATTTCAGCCCCTCTTTTCATTAATGGTGTCTCAAGAGCTTAAAATGAGTGAAGGAAGTGGTAGAAATCAAAGAATAAATGTTATGTGTCAAAATTGAGGTAAGAGAAATTGGAAATTTTAATTTAATTTAATGGTTCCAATAGATAAATTAGAGTATGAATCATATATTTATGTGATTATTTTGCATAAAGGAAGAAAGAAATTGATGAAAAATTATCATGAAGGATTCAACCATTAGGGGACATAAGGAAGATCATGGTGTTTCAATGATGGAAGACAAGAAAAATGAAGAATAAAGTGTAAAGAACAAGAATTAAGGTATGTAGATACAAACTACACTCAATTTCATTTAATTTTTGGATTTTAATATAGAGATTACATTATGTAACAATGTGAAATGGAAGAGAAATGTGAAATAAATTAAGTTAATATTACTAGATGATGTTTAAACATAAATTAAGCATGAATATGAAAAAAATTAATCATTTAAGGGAAGAAAGAGTTATGGCCGAATGGTAACCTTAATAAGGCTAAGAGAAATTTTCATGATTTATAAAGTATTAAATGTGATCTTAGGGTTGTAATGATAGATAAATGTATTATGATGAAATTGAGTTAAATATGATATATGTATATGTAATTAGATATGAAACATAATGGTAATTGTATATAGAATAAAAAGATATTAAGGTATATTGTGGAAAAGAAAGTATAGGTATACATAATTTGATGAAAAAAATATGAATAATGCGAAAGACATGAAGAAAATATAAAATAGGAAGAAAATGTTGTAATGGCCGAATGATGTATTAATTGGAATTAATATATTTTCTTTGAATTTCTATGTTATTAACCTTGTATATTATAAATTTATAAGTATGGTGAATAAATATATAAAGAGCGAGATAAAATGTTATAATACATAATGATGAATGTACAAGGAATAAAGTATAATTAGGTATAAATAAACTAGACAGCCAATTATCCTTAGTGCACGATGGGAAATCCAGGATCTTAGGATATAATGGCTAGCCATAGGGACATATATACCGTGATAGATCCTGACAGACAGACAGACAGCCAGACAGATAGACAATATAAAGAGGCCTCTCCCCTACATCCAGACGGTATCGAGGTTGGCTATCCTCAAAGTAGTCACCTCACATCCAGCCAGACAGTTCTCATCCTGCATATCCAGTTTGAGAATTTTCACTGGCTATCACTAGGGGCGAGACAGTAGTTACAATAAAAAGAATGAAAAAGAATAAGTAATTAAGTCAGTAGAAAGTTATAAAGATAACAGAGTGAGAAACAATATGGAAAGAAAATATAAAAAGGGCAAAATGGTAATTAAATTCTCAAATGAAGAAAGAGAAAGAAAATGTGCAGTAAAAGTACAAGAAAGAATAATAAATAGGATTAAATTAGGAAACGTTGCCAAAAAGGATAAAATTGTGATTACGCGAGAAAGCAAGGGCATAAATGTAAATTAAAAAGTCTAAGTGGCATCAAGCTGGAAATAATGTAAAAAGGGTGATTAAATAATTCAAAAAAGATAAAAATGACATTACGCGATTAAATAGGGGCCAACACAAATTCTTTTATAACAATAGGAACTAAATAGTAAATATGAAAAATAGGAATATTAGAAAAGTAAATTAAACAAGGAGATGTGGAAAATATGATTAATATGTTCAATAGGGGTAAAAAGGTAATTACGCGATAAAATAGGGGCAATATTATAATTTTAGCATTTAAATAATAATAAAGAATAAGATAATTAAATAAATCAAGAAGGGTGAAATTATAAAGATTAAAGAGTATGGGAGTAAAACGTAATTTGCCACATCAAGAGTAGCACATGGACTAAAATATAAAATTTTCAAATAAGATAAATTAGAAAGCGAAAGAAATTAAAAAGGGGCTAAAATTGAAATTAAATGAAAGTGAATAAGGTAAAAAGTATGAGTAAAGACCTAATGGTAATTTTCCATTTAGATAAAGGAACAAGTAAAAATTCAATAGAAAAATAATTATAATCATGAGAATTGAAATAAATTATAATCCTAAAGGAGTAAATTATAAATTAAATAATGGAAATTAATAGTTAAGGGTAGAATGGTAAAGAGGATAAAATGGAAATTAGGTTACCAGGCAGGGGCCGGATTATAAAGTCAGCAATATTAAAAGAGATTAAAATAGTTAAATAAGAAGAAAAAAAAGAGAGGGGGCAAAACGAAATTAAGGAAAAGTTTGAGGACTAAAGTGTATATTTTCCATTATACAGTAAAAGTAAGGATCAAGAGAAAATAATCCGGTTAAAATAAATGAAGAGACAAAAAAAATCAATGGAGTCAAAGGAGAAAGTCAACAAAGTCAGTAAAGTTTAATAAGTCAATTAAGGTCAACTCAAGTCAAGCGAGGTAAATAAAGAACTCAGGGACCTAATTGTACAGTTAATCAGAAATAATATAATACGTATTCAGCAAAGATTGAATATAAAGGTAATTATGGAAGAAGAGTACAGAACTGGAATCAGGAAAATATAAACATGAAAGTATTCGAGTAAAATTTAATGAGGATCAAGGGCTTGAATAATAGTTTAATGAAATTGTTGAGGAATTTAATGACGAGAAACAGACTTAGCTTTCAAGGCAATAAAAGATTTAAGTGAATTGAATACTGAAAATTTTCAATAAGCAGGAGGAAAATAACAACAAAATCTGACAGAAAGGAAAATTTAAAATAAATCATGAATTCGAAAAATAGCAGGAAAGGAAAAATTTAACAAAAGGATGAAAGTAAAAAAATAGAAAAGTCAACGGATAATCAGGTGTTAGAAAGAAAGGTAAAAACACAGAAAAGTGAACCAAAGATAGAAAGGTCAACAAAACAATGAAGTACAGACAAAACAGAAAATAAAAGAATATTGTAGAATAAAGTGTACAAAAGTAAGAAAGTAAAGAGGGATATGAAATACAGATAGAAAGAAACAAAAGGAAAGGTGGATAAGTCGACATAAAAGGAAATAAATTTTGAACAGATTTGTGTCGAAAAAGAATTAAAGGTTAAGCCATAAATATAAGAAAAAGGAAACGTGCAGAAAGAAGAAGTTCAAACAGACAGTAACAAATATAAAGTAAGTGAAATCTAAAGCTAGTTAAGAAACTAACAGTAAATGAGATAGCTAGAACAAGTATATCAATGGGCATATAGCAAACAATATAAAAGAAGAATAGTCAGAATAAATGTTAAGAATGATCAAACAAAAATTTTGTACAAAGTAATTAGTAATAGTAGAAGAGAAAACTGGTAGAACCAGATAACTAAGTAGAAAATAAAAATAATGAGTAATAGAGACAGAAATTGGAGAAAGATAAATCAAAATAAACAACAATAATCGAAAGGATCAAATAAAGTCAGTCAGAATTAAATAGACAGTAAAATAATTATAATCTTATGCAAAATAAAGAAAAAATGGAATTCATAAATTATTTAAATGAAATTTTATGTTGTTGTATCCACCACTAAGCGACAATGTTGCTTAGCGCGTTGTTTGTTTGACTGCACACAGGGACATGTATTGAAGAGGCAGGGATGAAGATGTAATTCTGCATGTGTATGTGGCGAGGATCGGAAGTCAGTATAGGGAGATTGTAATAGACTAAGAGTGTTACATAAGGTTCCTATATATAAGGTGTATTTAAATTCAAATTAATGGTAAATAAGTGAAATTAAATGGTCAATAATGATATTAGTAAAGTTAAATTTATGAAAGCAATGGTAAGTTAGAATTGAAACCCACTATCTAAGTATAAGAAATTAAAGTTATGTATGTAATTAATTGATTAAAGGTTAGAGTTATGTTAATTATACATGAAAAATATGTTTGGGATGAATTATGAGAATTAAACAAATTAGTATATGTATGGTCCCATTATGGCCAAATAGAAGGTAGTACATTTCTAATGAATTAAATGTTGATTATGATGTATTAAAGGTAGATATGCATGATTTAAGCCTTAAAGACATCATATGAACAATTTATGACTTAAAAAGGTATGTGAATAGTTGTGTGCCTATGGTGGGCGAATGATGATATGCATGAGGTAAGTGTATACAATGTGTATACAAAGTGTATACAATGAAACGTGTGATAGAAAATGAAAAATGATGTAAGAATAGCATAATGAGTGAAATAATGATTTCATGGAATGATCAATAATACGTTATGATGATTGTGATGTAAATAATTGATTAGCCATAGGGCCACTCATCACGGTAGCAAGTCATGGGGACTCGTAAAAGTGGACCAAAAGCAAATCCACACCATAAATATGAGAAAAAATTAAGAGAAAGTTGAGAAAAGAAAGAGAAAAGTGAGAATTGTGTAGTCTTTGACCTGTGGGATCCACGTCCCGAGCATCCTATAACACCCCAATAATTCCAAAGTTATGGATTGTACCAAAGTTGATTAATAAAATTTATCAAATGCCAAATTTTGATTCGAGATTAATTAATAGTTAGCTATGATTAAACATTTCAGTACCAAATGAAGTTAACTAAAGCTATTAAGTCGAGTTAATATCAATTTCAGTAAATAAGCAATGCACAATTAAATCATTAACAAAATTTGAGAATTAGAATTAATTTTGAAATTTTGAGATAGGTAAAATAAAAAATAAAAATATTAATAAGAAGATTTTATGTGAGAATTATTTTGGCTTTGGAATATATATATATATATATATATCCCAAATTAAACCATGACCACACAAATAAATAAATAAATAAAGAGAAGGAAAAAAAAGGAGATGGATAGATTAGGAAGAAAGGGGGGAGACGAAAAGGAATTACTATGCCGGCTCCTCCATTACCGCCGTCAGCCCAGTCGTTGCCGCTCCTTCACTGGCGATCCAATAGCGGCTGCCTTTTTCCTCTTCTGCCATCTTCATTCTTGTTTTTTTTATTGGGTTTCATTTTATCCCTTCAACTGAGAGAGCTTTCAAGCTCGATTCTAGCTAGCTCTGACATCGAGTGGCGACACCACCCGCACTGATGACCAGAAGAGTCTCCTTGTGTCTTTTGCTTACCCTCAATTGTCGTTGATTCAGAGTTCGGGGTTGAAGAATCCACAAACTTCCAACCTGGATTCTGACCAAATGAGGCAGCATTAAAATGTGTGATTATCGATAATGGTTTCTAGTGCTCTGGGCTTCACAGTGGTAGCGACAGTGGTTCTCTGGCGAAGCTCCGATGACCGTTGATCGGTGGGACCAGTTTGACTACAAGGTAAACAAGCAAAAAATTCTAGAAAAATTTCCTCCAAAATTGTAAATGATCTACTAAATAACTTTTGCTTAATTTATTTGATGTATGTTGTTGAATTGGGATAGATTATAAGCATGAATATGCCAATGTTAAATTGAGAAAAATAGAATTTACTTGAACATGAGATGAATTGAGATTTATGTTGAAGGAATAGTTAGATGACTTGAGTTTGTTAACAGATAATGGAATTTTATATAACCATAAACCATGTAATTATTGGCACATAGATTTGTTTTACCACTACAAAAAAAATACAAAATAGCTACGAAAATTAACGACAATAACGAAATTTGTTGCTAAATACACTATATAACGACAACATTGTGACAAAAAATGAATTCGTCACAAATATCGAAAGAGTTGGTGGGAAAATAAATATTTGTGACAATGTAGCGAGAACAAATCTTGTTGCTAATATTGGATGCCAAAATTTTGGCACAAATAATTGCTAGAACTGAAGCAAATTTAGCAACGACTAAAGTGATCACTAATTTAGCGAGAACATTGTTGTAGCTACATTGGCGAAAATAATATTGTCGCTAATTTAGCAAAATATACTAGCATGCAATTGAAATTTAGTTCCATTTAATTAGCGAAAACATTGTTGTCGCTAAATTGGCGAGAAAATTGTTATTGCTAATTTAGCAAAATATACTACACAATTGAATATTAATTCCATTAAATTAGCGAGAACAATATTGTCGCTAATTTAGCAAAATATAATTTTGGTTTCATTCGAATAGCGAGAACATTATTATAGCTGAATTGGCAAAACCAGTGTTGTCGCTAATTAGCGATGATATTGTTATAGTTAAATTGGCGAGAACAATGTTGTCGCTAATTTAGCAAGTATATTTGCATACAGCTAAATATTGGTTCCATTCAAATAGTGAGAACATTATTGCAGCTAAATTGGTGATAATATTATTTTAGTTAATTAGCAAAAATATTGTTATAGCTAAATTGGCAAGAAAAATATTGTGGCTAATTTAGCAAAATATTTAAAATAGCGATAGCAAGGTTCTCGCTAAAGTAGGTAATGTTTGGGTATTTAGCGTATCAAAATTAGGTGGAATAATTACCTCTAAAAATATTAGTTAATTAATTCCAACTATTTTTAATTATATGATTTTCATTTTTAATATTTAAATTTTATTTACATTTAAGTAATGCATTTATTCTAATAAATTCCGCAATAACAGTTTTCCTAGCAAAAATTAGGTAATTAGTTAGAATTACCTCCTATCTATTTTTATATGATTTTGATTCTTAATATTTAAATTTTAGTTATATTTAGTTAGATCATTTACTTTAATAAATTTAGCTACTATATTTTTTAGTAGCAAAAATTAGATGAGCTAAATTGCTTAAATTGTTATTTTTACATAAAAAAATATCAATTATTCAATTATTATAAATTATAAAATAAAATAACTAAATTGGGAGGACATGGCTCTCGAAATTAGCTTCAAAAATCTCTGTCGCCAATTTTACGAGACATGTTCCAGCTAATTCCATCAAATTGAGGGGGATAAAAATAGTTTTAGCAGGATTCATTTTTTCCAAATCCCTAAAACCTTTCCCTTCTGTGCTGTCGCCCTCTTACCTCTCTCTCTCTCTATATATATATCTCTCTCGATTATCTTTCAATTTTTTTCAACTTTTTTCTTGGCTTGGATTGAGCTTATTACTGAGTGATTTTGTTTTCAACTAATAGCTGATTTGGAGGTGCTTGCTTTTACTGCGGTGATTGAGGTGCACCAAAAGCGGATTACTAAAGCTGTTTTAGAACATGCTTTGCAGATATGCAGCTAAAAAGGCACAAAGGTGTTTATAATTTTAGTGTATTGAATACTTTTATAAGAGCGAACTCGTTACTTTCAATTTTTTTTTCTTTTTTCGTTTTCTACGTATTGATTAATTTAGTGATTTTTGTGTATTTCTTTTAATGGTTTTATAATTTGTTGTTGTTGAATTTCTGCTTAGGGAAATGTTAAAATGCAAGTGGTGGTTGGGGATCTAAACAAGAAATTTGTGAATCCTTTCAGAACTAGTATGCGGATTTGCTTGTGATGGGGTCTCGTGCTTTTGGTCCTATTAAAAGGTAACTAACTGACAGAAATGCTGTTCTTTGCAAGCATTTGGGTGGTGGAACAACATGTAGCCTTCTGTTCATGATCGATAGTCACTTAAGTTTAATAAAATCTGGGAAATATTTGATGTTTATAATTGAAGGTAAATTTTGATATTGGGATTGTGGTTGTTAGTTTTTAGATATGTTTGATTGCGCTGTTGATAGCCTTTTACTTACACTGTGATTGGTTTCTACATGGTTGAGAGAGTGTGCAGCAAATTGTTTACTTATTTTAATGAAACCTCATTTTGATGATCTGTTGATTTTTGAGAATTTTGTTGCTGAATCGGCCCCTGTACTTGATCTTGCCTCAGTTGATGGGTTTACTTTTTGTTTTACATATTCCTGGTGAATTTTTGGGGTTTAAGACTAACTATCGACTTCGATTTTTCTGCCATTACTTCATGTTTGATTAGTTGAACTTCATGCTTGGTTTTCTTGTTTTCTTTAAGCTGCTGTTGGTGTTATAAGTCTGCAATTATCAGCGTGGATCTTTCATTTTTTTTTTTTTTTTCTAGCTCGAGTATATTAAAATGTCCTTCATTGGGTTGTGCTTTCTGGATTATGATTTTATTGGGAGTTAGCTGCTCTTCAATGTGGATTCTTTGTGAGCAGTATAGTGTCGTTCTCTTATATGAGTTTAGGATTCCTTACTCCTTTTGCTTTCTGTGATTGTCTATATTATATTAAGTTTGATGTTTATGATAGAGTTCTCATTTCTTATTTAGTCCAACATATTGAGCTGTGATTATAACCAGTTGGCTCTAGCAAGTTAGCCATAGTTTGTTGCTTCGTAATTAAGCAAGTTGGCTTAAGTTAGTGGTAACATGACATTCACTGAGTTTCTTGTGAGTGCTTAGACTGATGTGTAATGCCGTCTGCTGCATTTCATCTATTTCAGCTTTTGTATCTTTTAGTTGTTGGTCATTCTATTAGGTTGTGGGCTTTTCGGTAAAAAATTATGGTGGATTTCATTACATTGTATTATGCGGCATAATTGTGTGTATGTATGCAACCAAAATCATGTTGATTCAAAGAGTGACAGAGCATAGCTTTTAAACTTTTACATTATATTTATTGCATTGATAACCTCCACCCTCCATGTGAGAGAGACTTTGTTTCAGAGTGAACTACTGATATTGCTTTTATTCTGCTACATCTTATCAATTTCTGAAAAGATTCTATTTTTCTACATCATTTTTTTTGTTATTTTTTTATTAAGAAAAAGAACCTACTTAATGGATTTACCTATATATCTTTTTACTCATTTTGCTTTCTGTGAATGAAGGTAGATACATGCAAGGGAAATGATGATAGGTTCCTATTATAACCCAATAAGATTTGAGAGTAATTTTTTGCTCTGTTGCTTTTTCAATTTGATTTTAGTTGATAATGTGTTTGTTTTCATCATAATTATTGGAGTTAGATGTTGCAACATATTTGATTTAACTTTTGAGGTCAAGTGTCATGTTGTCATTATGTATTGTACTTGATTTTGACTCAAAGTGCATGTTTAATTAATTTGGTTCATCTGAAGCCAATTTTAAATTTATATCCGACTAATAGTTTTAATTGAATTTAATGAAATGCTTGTAGTTGGAGGTTTTCAGGAAGACACTTATGTAGTCACTTCAAGAGGATGAAGACGGTACTGATTCTGTAAGTGATAGCTTTTTCTCTGCCTTTTTATTTTATAAATAACAATGTATATGAAGGTTTTGAATTCAACTGGTATGGTTTTTTGAACAGTCAAGAGCTTCACATATCACTTTGCTACCTTCAAAAACATCTTCAGCATAGAGTGGCCATTTCTCAGAAATAGGAAACTCATTATCAGAGGAGCATGAAACAGATGGTATGCTTCAATTGTTTTGGTTTTGTACACAGTTCTTAACGTTTATACTTCCACCATGCTGCTTCTTAAAATGTTCTCATGTGCTTTGCTTCCACGAACTAATGATAGCATGTGCTGGAACATTATTTTGATTTTATATATATATATATATATATATATACCGCAGAGAAATTGAATTCTTGAGTTGGATGTTTAATTTAATTGCAATAACCATACTTTAAAAACATTATTTTGATTAATTATTTAACAATATAAATTATTTTAGTGTAAAACAATTTTTACAACTTCTATGAATTAACAGATAAGTTACTTCATATTGAAGCTTATAATGAAGCTCTAATTCTCTAAACACTCAAAATTAATCCTAAATCAACAATCAATTGTGTATATATATATATATATATATTGATTGTGTTTGTGTGTGTGTATATATATCAATTCCCGTTCTCTTTTGTTTTTCTGCTTTAGATTATTGTAAGCTTTCTCGGATAATTCTCGATCATTTAACTTCATTAGAACAATTGTTTTTTTTTTAACTACTTTTTTAACTTCATTAGAACAAATTTTTTTTTTAATCTTCTATTTCTTCGGTAAAATCTGGAATGCATGCTGGTAGAAACACGCTACTTTCAATTTTTTTTTCTTTTTTTCGTTTTCTGCGTATTGAGCTCTGATAAATTTAGATTTCAAGCAATAGAAAATTAACTCAAAAAGTAGCAAAAAAATTAATTAAGTTTTACAGAGACAAAGCAGTAGGCTCATCTTTTTTTTTACTACGAGTTCCTTACATATTCAATGAAAAATTAGGTTTAGAATTTCTGTAAATTCCTAAATTACTAAATAAGTTTGTAGAAGAACATGTATGCGAACTCCTTAATTTCTATAAAAAAAAACCTAGCCTACGGCAGCACACTGAAAATTAAGAATAATTACCTTCAAGCTAATCAAAGTTGGCATTTTGTAAATTAATATCATGTAGACAATAAAAGCTTGTGCTAAGTTCTACTGGATTAGATGCAGGGGATAATTATCTTCTGATAGGAATGTAAGTTCTCAACTATTAGAAATCAATAATCTTTACATGTTGGATTTGGGAACGATTCTAGAATACTGAATCATGCACAAAGACCTCTTTGGTAAATTTTCTTTATGAAAAGGTCATCTTTGTAGAGCCAAAAAGTTCATTTTACTTCTGATTCTTTTAGCTCTTTTATTTTTCTGTATCTATATGTCATGAATACTAGGATTCATTTTTCTGGGAGAAAGTTATTCATGCAGTTATTTCATTTTTGTAGATTTTGATTTTCTCATGTTTGTATAAATATGAATTACCATGCTTCTATGATAGCATTTTTTGATTTAAAATAGTGGATGAGATTTGTTCAAATATCAAATTGAATTTCCGTAATGTAGGTGGTTTAAGTATCTAGTATTGAAATCTCAAATATGATAGGTCACTTTGACTCAAATTTGAAAGAATCTTAATTCTTGGTTGTTGAGTTGAATATCTGTGTCTTGGAGGGTTCTGCTGATTTGATTAGGCCTTATGAAGAAAGTATATGTAAAAGCATTGTGAATTTACTTGTTACATGTTGATGAAAAAATAGATACAACAGATAGGCTGCTGGACCAGACTCTGCATGGGCCACGAAGATTGTTGGTTTATACCAGAAAGAAGAAGCAACGGCAGAGCAAGGGTGCTCTAGGAAATTCCTCGGTGTAATTGTGGTTAAAGGTGGAGAGGGAGTTGGTTATGCCTAGGTGTCCAGCTAGGCACTAGGGGCCACGGTATTGATTTTTGTTTTTGGTTATTTTAGCAGAGGAGGGGAGGGGAACAACACATCTTTTGTTCGTTCTGATATTCTGTTGCCTTAGTGAGCAGGGCTCCATCATTTGGAGAGGGAAAGCTATTTCTTATGGGCATTGTAATATTGACAGTGCTGTTATTTCAATAAAACAATTAGTCTCCTTGCATTCTTTAACTCTTTTGATCCTTTTTCTTGGTTATACAATATGTTCTGTATTATTTCCTATCGTTTGACGCTGCTTGTGGGAAACGAAATGGAAGACCCACCATAAGCCCATTTGCAATCTTTGCAAAATCGAATTGATTCCCATGAAGCACTAGATGCAATACAACGTTCAATCGCTGCCTTCCAAAAAATTGTAGAAGAAAAATTGGACAAAATGGATACCAATATAGAAAAGCAACCCATGCTTAAAGAAGAAACAGACCAACGTAATGATAATGAAACAGGGGCCTTTGATTAAACACTAGTACGAGTTTTTATTTCAACCAATGCCAAGTATGGCCAATTTAATCCTCAACAATTAGATTCATGTGTTAGATTCAATCATTTTGGGGTTGGAATATTGGCTCAACCTAAAATTAAAGTACCGGAGTTTAGTGACCCTGAGCGCCACAGTTGGATCGCCAATGCTGAGCTGTATTTCAGCATGAACCGGACATCGAAGAGAATGAAGCTTGCAATAGCCTAGATGTGTATGACCAGCACCGCCATCACATGGTTCTCTCACGCATTGCACGATAACCTGCATATGTCATGGGAGCAATTTAAAATCAGATTGAACGGGCAATTTGGCAAGCGAAGAACATAGAACCCCTACGAGGAACTTCGAACTTTGTTCCAGACTAGTAGTGTTAATGAATATATTAAAGAGTTTGAATCGATTATCAGCTATATCCCAAAAACATCAAAGGAGTAGTTTTTGGGTTATTTCATAGGAGGTTTGAAAGAGGAAGTAGGGAGATAGGTATTTGAAGCCACAAATATGTGAGGAAGCGATGGAGTTAGCTCGCGATACGGAGCTAACTTTCAGTCCTTCAAGGAGCAAATCAACTGGCAAAAGAGAGGGGCAGAGCAATCTAGAATCGCGTGGAAATTACCCATGCATCTCACCAGATCCTCGCCCAAATATCCCCAAGGAAATGGGTCAACACAACCCAAGAGGAAGAAACATCAACCCAAGCACAATTGTCCCTCAAGAAATGACTTCCCATCGTGCGTTTCAACCAACTCACAGAGTCCAGCAGCAGCAGCCTCGCAACAGGGGTCCTTGCCACCTCTCGATGAAAGAGCTGAAGGAACGACGAAGGTTGGAACTATGCTTTAAGTGCGCTCAGCCCTACAGCCCCCAACATCGGTGCAACATTGGGGAATTGAGTGTATCGATCCTTGACAATGATTTGTATTTTGACATTGAAGAGCAAATTGAAGGTTTGGCAGAAGCAGAAGGTAGAGAGGAGGAAGAAACTGTGGAAGGGAAGTGCAATTCAATTGAAGCTTATTTTGGGAAGAGGGTTGGTTCAAGCCAACCGAGCACCTTGAAGCTTCAGGGCACCATCCACAGCATACCCATCATCCTACTCGTCGATTCCAAAGCTATGCATAATTTCATCTCGCGAGAATTGGTAAGATCCTTGAATCTCCCTATTTCTCTTCCTTCTATGAACATTAAATTGGGGGATGAGTATAGAGTTTTTGTCTGCTAGCGATGCAAGGATGTCAAGATAGTAATGGGGGCTAGCTCCCTACAACTGGATGCGTTGGTGTTTGATCTGGGACCTTTGGTTGCTGTATTGGGTATTGATTGGCTGAAGACTTTGGGGGATGTTGTGCATAATTGGGAACAAGGGTGGATGCGATTTAACTTTGAAGGAAAGCAGGTTGAATTGACAGGCATTGAAGGCACTTCCCTGGATATGGGTGCTTTGCAGGTCTGATTGGGAGGTGGAAGCATGAAGAAAATGTGTTTGGATCTTCACTAACCACAACCGACCCAAGCATTATTGCATGGACTTACCCAAGAATAGAGGTCGGACATTGGGGCTCTCATGGATAGATTTTCAACCTTGTTTAAACCTATGATCGGGTTACCACCAAGGCGATTGCATGACCACGCCATCCGCATCCTTTATGGCCATGTAGCAATTAGTGTTCGCCCCTATCGATATCCACATACACAGAAGACAGAGATATAGAAGTAGGTGGCAGAAATGTTACAGCAGGGAATTATCTGACCCAACCAAAGTACCTACTCTAGTCCAATCCTTTTGGTCAAGGACACTACATGGCGGCTATACATCGACTATAGGGCCTTGAATAAAGTGACGGTGGCTGATAAGTACCCGATTCCGGTAGTAGAGTTGTTAAATGAGCTGAATGGGGTTGCATTTTTTTTTTCCAAATTGGACTTAAAGTTTGGTTTCTATGAAATCAAGATGCGGGCAGGGGTTGACCATAAGATTGCATTTCGTACACATGACAGCCATTACAAATTCTTGGTAATGCCGTTTGGGCTGACCATTGCCCATTTCACATTCCAAAGTGTCATGAATGATATTTTTTGGCCGTGGTTAAGGTGCATGGTTTCAGTTTTTTTTATTTATGAAATTTTGATTTACAGCCGAAGTTGGGAGAGCACATGGAACACTTAGCTATTGTTCTGCAGGTTTTGAGGGACAACCACTTCAAGGTCAATCCCAAGAAGTGTTCTCTTAGACAAACCTCTATTGATTACTTGCGACACTTCATTTCTAAACATGGTGTAACTGTGGATCCTTTCAAAATTATTGCGGTCCAAAATTGGCCGACTCCAAAGAATGTCAAGGGAGTTCGAGGATTTTTGTAGCTGACTGGGTACTATAGGAAATTCGTTCAAGATTATGAGAGGATCGCAAAGCCTTTGATTGAGCTAACTAAGAAGAATGGCTTCTAGTGGAATGAATAAGCTCAAGCTACCTTTGAAACCTTGAAGACCAAACTCATAGCAGCCCCTTTGCTGGCGCTGCCAGATTTCACCAAGCTATTTTTTGTTGAGTGTGACACTTTCGAGTCTGGGTTAGGGGGCTGTATTGATGCAAGAAGGCCGACCCCTTGCTTCCTACAGTAAAGCCTTAGCTGATCGCAACCTTGCTAAGTCAGAATATGAGAATGAGCTCATGGCATTGGCCATTCAACATTGGCGGCCATACCTGCTTTGAAGAAGGTTTACTATATTTATTGATCAAAAAAGTTTGCGGCACTTGTTACAACAGCGGGTTACTACTCCAGATCAACAGAATTGGCTAGCTAAATTAATGGGATATGTGTTCGATGTACAATATAAATTGAAAAATCTCAAAACGGCCGCTGATGCATTGTCCAGGTAGCAAGACTATGGCGAATATGCTTCATTTATTTTTTCCCCTACTTGGGCTGATGGCAGTAGCCTCATAGAAGAGGTGAACCAGGATCCACAGCTGTTAGCAATTAAAAATGCTCTTCAGGCCAACCCCACATCCAAGCCAAATTATGAGTTGATACAAGGAGTACTATATCCTTGACAGGGGGGAGGGGAACAACACATTTTTTGTTCATTCTGATATTCTGCTGCCTTAGTGAGCCTTGCTCTATCATTTAGAGAGGGAAAACTATTTCCTATGGGCATTGTAATATTGACAATGTTGTTATTTCAATAAAACAAGTATTCTCCCTGCATTTTTCAACTCTTTTGATTTGTTTTTCTTGATTATACAATCTGTTCTATGTTATTTCCTATCATATGTTCTGACAAAATGTGCATTCTATGGTAAGCAAAGGTTAATTAGAAAGACTAAATATATTGATCAATAAATGTGAATTAAATAAAGGATTGTTTGAAAAAAGAAATAAAATAAAAGGATTGAGTCTACATGGTCAACCTACTTCAAAGATCGTGAAAAGAAATAATTATTATATAATTAATTAATTAAATAATTATATAATGTAGTGCATCCATTTTGCTTTCCAAAAGCTGTACTGTTTTCCTTATTTTTCAAATATTAAAATCTTTCGCTAATTATGTGGTCTTTCTGAGTTCCTTATCTTTAATTTCATCATTTTTTCTTTGTTGGTTTTGTAACTTTAGCATGCAAATGTCCAATTATGCTTTTAGCTAATTAATTATTAATATTTAACAACAATAACACTAATCCAACCCCAAAATTAATATATTGTTATCATTTTATATTCAAATACCAACTAAATAATGGCTAGCACAAATATATCAAAGAATAGTACTCTAATATTTAAAATAATTTTTAGACATAATTCTTATGAAATAGATATACTTTTAATGGGGTAGTAATTTTCAATATATATCCTTTTTTTTATTTTTGTAGTTTGGTAAAAATGAGTTTCCACTATTGAAATTGAGTAAATGAGTAATTAAATAGAATAAAGGAGGAAATTAGGAGCAAGTAGCAAACAATTAAGGTCCCATAAATTGGATGGATCCCCAAAGTCCAAAACCTTATTGCAAAGCTGGCATCTATTTAGGTGCTGTTGGATCACCCAGTTTCTGGCGCTGCTTCCTCTCACATTCTTCCCCGTTAGCTCTCTCTCTCTCTCTCTCTCTCTATATATGTATATATATATATATTCTTTTTTTTCTTACAAAATAAAAATCAATTTCATTTTTTGAATTATTACTAATTTCATAGTATTACTGTTATTGGTAATTTCTGCTGACATCTGAAAAATCATTTCAATAAAGGTACTATGTACAAAGGAACTGAACTAGTTTAGAAGTTTGGATTGATAATTAGTAGGATGGTAGAGTTAGACTACTGGGTGCTATTGTATTATATGGTTTCTTGATGGAGTTCATTGGCATTTTTCTGTATTTTATCTGTTGATTATATAAGAACTTATGTTGCTCATCTTCCAATGGATTCTTTATGATTGTCAATGAACAAATCTTTTTACTATTTGAGTTGTAATTTCTTGCTATTGTTTCAAGTTGTTTGTTCGTGATGTTTGCAGCAATGAAAAACTTCTTATTTAACACTTACCTTCTTCATTCCAGGGTCTAGGTTGGAACTGGATGAGCATGCTATGAGATTCTAACGCCATTGGCTTATAGTCTACTAGCAGAGATTGTTATGATTTTCGGAGTGACCTTTCCTTGTCACAGGTACTACTGTCTCAAATTAATTATAAAATTAGACTCCTCCCTCCTTCCCCCCATCTCTCTCTCTCTCTCTTGATGAGGATGGTGTATTTGTGTTTGGTGCAAATGCATCTCTTCACATTATAATTATAGTTATAAGTATATAATAGGATATTTTGGGCGACATTTGTTATTACTAGGGGTGTGCAAAATCCGAACCAACAGACCCGAGTGAGTTTGTTCGGGTTTGTCGGTTCGGGTCTGGGGATTTTTGGATTTTCGGGTTCGGGGTTAAAACTACTCCAAAACTGATCCGAAATTCAACTCGAATAACATTACTATATAAGCCAAAAAATCTAATTTCTTCACTTCCATCGTTTCTCCAGACCCGAAAATCCCAAATTTGTAATTTCTCTCCCTAAACTCATCTACTCCCTCACCGTTGCCGGCGAACGGCGGTTCTAGTCTCCCTCTCACCTCCTTCGAACCAGACTACCTGGTTGGGTTGATTCTCCCTCGTTCGCCACCGCAGTCGCCGGCATCCTCAAAGGAAGTAAGTGAAATCAATTTGTATTTTGATTTCTGTTTCTGTTCATCTTCTTCGCATTTATTTGACTTCGGTGATCTATGGATTATTGCAATGAATTGATGGTGATGTTGAAATCTGTGAACAAGACATGTTGAAACTGTATATGGATGCTGTGTTTTAACTTGATGATGGTGAGTTATTTATATGCTCAGAGATTTAAATTTCATAAACTATTATCCATTTTGTGCTTTAACTTGATGATGGCGAGTAATTTTTTTATTAAGCAAACACAATGATGACACTACTTCATTCAGTATAAATATATGCACAGAGATTTAAATTTCATCCCTTAGAAAATCTCTAGATGCTCTTGTAGCTTCTTAATTTACTTTTGTTTTCATCAGAAGAGTTTACTATGTGAGGTGAAACTATCTAATGGGAAACTATCTAAGTACTATCATATTCAAGCTTTTACTAATTCACTGGAATGAAAAAAAATCAGTTCGAACTTTTAAAATTTTTCTGTGTTGATGGGTAGCTGTAGTATTTCCCTTGCTGCCTGTTGTTCATTATCAAGGAAGGTAGATATTTATGTCTGTAACTTGGCATTGTATCTAATTCCTGGCCACCTGTTCCAAGAAAACCAGTTCGATTTTCCAGAAAATCTGCATGATCAATAAGGGATATCACATCATCATCTCCCAACCCCGTATCATTGCTAAAGATAGTATCCTCATCCATGTAGATATTTCCCATTCTTTTTTGTTCGCATTTGATCCTGACCGATTCTGTTATCCACACCCTTCATTCCAATACTATGGTTGGAAATTTTCAAAGCCCTCTTCATCTTCAATCTCATTTGCAAATTATATGTACTGATTTTTCTCTTTTTTTTTAAACTATTATTATTAGTGACAGAGTTCTGAACAAGATTTAGAATCACAACCTTATAGTTCTAGGCACAACTTCAGTGCCACTGGGTCAAAACTCATTCAGATGAAAATATGACTCTACCATCTGTGGTTTGATTAAGTTTGCTAACAAGACACTGTTTCATGTACATTGGGACAAACACTTAGCTATGGCTTTGATAATGATATTGTTATTGTACTTCTTGTTTTTCCTTCTCTGATTCAAGCAGTATACTGTTTGATGAATGGAGCGGGTTATAACTACATATGGAATACAGTCATATTGCGAGGTTGAGCTTGTATTCATGGTGGAGCTAGAGTATGCTATGAATTAGACTTTCTGCAATCCATGTCCATCCTGACATGTAGACGACTAAGCCATTTGGATCACAATGTATGGAGTCAGAACTGAAAAAATCTTATGTTGTTTTTCAATCCGCAGTTAATTTATGCATTATTTAAAGGTTTGGATTTATATGTTACTTGCATAGTCATTTCATATCTTATATGTTTTCTATTCTTTGAATCAATATTCCATCTCTAAATTTAGAGTATCTTCACCAATTACTTGGCGGATAATATGATTAATTACCAATAATCACAAAATGAGTTTTTTTGGCCCTGTTTCACTGCTTGCAGCCTATATTTTTGTGAAGGCAGGGCAGAAAAAAATGAACTTTCCTGATAACAAAACTGCCAAGAAAGATGTGGAGGAAAAATATGAATTTTCTCTGGATTATACAACTTTCAGTTCCAGAGACCGTGCCTCCAGCTCCAGCTGTTAAGTAAACAAAGTAGCCCATCCCGGAAGATAGGGGTGTTCACCTGTAAGGTTGCAGTTAATAAAGCAATTTGATTTCATAGAATTATTGCCGGTAATTTTCAAAGGTTTTTTGTAAGAAATTTTTTGAAGAGAACTTCAAGGAATATCAGGAAAAAAAAAACAAAGGATCTTCTATTATCACTTGATGTACAATGATTACTGTGGTTGCTTTTGTTTGGGCTATTAGTATTTGTTAGCATCTAGTTCCGAAAATCATGCCATTTATAATTTTGAGAACATGACTCTGTACAATTTTTTTAAGTGGCTTTAGTTTTATTGTCTTTTGCTACTGCTGGGTACGTTGAAAATGCAGCAAGTATTTAGGTTGATTATTGCTTTGATGGGTTGACTAGTGTTGGGTTCCTAATCTGCTCAGATGTTTTTGATTGCTGGGCATTATTATTTCTTTCTGATCTTCAAATTCGGGTTGATCGGATTAAAAGAGTCGGAGCCCGAAAATTATCAGGTAGGGGTTAAATATTTATATAGGGCCGGGTCGGGTTGGGTGAGAGGAATGCTTAAAATTCGGGTTTCGGATTAACCGGGTTCGGATCGAGTTGATCCCCGAACTTGACCGATGCACACCCCTAGTTATTACTATATATGCATGTATTATTTTAGATTTGTGAAATAATCTTTTCATGAATATATATTTTTATATTAAATATTTAGTATATAAATTTATCGTTTGTAGCTTATTATTTAAATGATGAAATTCTCATTTTAATTTAAAAATTAAAAAATAATTTTAATTTAATGATTGGTTAACATGTCAAATTAGTAGCTATTTAGCTATACAAGCACTCTAATTAATTTGGTGACAATATTGTTGTAGCGATATGGCGATGAAGCTATTGTTACAACATTTAGCGGGAATATTGTCGTAGCGATATGACGACGAACGTGGCATCGTAAAATTTAACGAGAACATTGTTGTAGCGATATGACAACAAATGTATTATCGTCGTAAAATTTGGCAAGAACATTATTTTAGTGATATAGTGATGAATATTTAGTGATAGAATTTAGTCCTCATTAAAATTTGGCGATGACTTGTCCTCGCTAAATTTTGTTACGACTTTTGTTTTAAAATTACGACTTTTGTTTTAAAAAAATTATGGTCGCCAAGTATTTAGTATTTAGTGACGAAAAAGTAAAAGCATCCAAAACATTGGATGAGAAAAATAGTTTGTGTTCACTTTTCTTCAATAATGTACTGGCACCATATAGCTTTCATTATTTGGATTTAGGGAGATTAATAGGTGATAACGTACTAAGACATCAATGTATATTCCATTAGTAGCTACTACAAGTTTAAAGGATAAAGGAATTATCAATTTATTTTAATAATTCATATTGAGATCAACAACGATAAATAGAAAGTAAATAGATTATGAGAATATACTTTAAAAAAAATTAATTATACAGACTTCCAATCGCTTGAATCTTGAAATATAAAATTAATGGTGTGAGTGTTTGGGGCGAGTCCCAATTCTATGGAGGTACAGTTCTTTAATTGACATTTTGATTCATTATAACTCAAGGATTTCATATAAATAGATATATTATAAACATATTAAATTATATTGAAGATATGCTTGATTTTAGGCTAGTAAAATGTGTGTGTGTGTGTAACACGCACGTGTTAAGGCCATGGAAGTGTAGGATTCGATAGAGTGATTTAGGGGTATTAAACTGAAAATGACTAGAACGTGAATTAAGTAAATTGCGTGAATAAAAAGTGAGGATTTACATGTTATTAGTGTTAGTCGAAATGATGGGGTGGACAAACCAGACTGAATTTACTTATTTTGTTGAATTATATCTACTTTATTATGCTATAGTAAATTTTATAAACAAGACCAAAATTATGTCCATCTAAAACTCTGCACATTATTATAGAATTTTGATGTATTATATGACTACGTTTGAGTTTGCATGAAATTTTATATGTTATAATATGTGATTTTTGTTAAGAAAGATATAATAAATGAGATTAATGCCATATTAGTATGTTTTATAAGTACATATCAGTTTATGCTCATTTATGAATATTATGTGAAAATGGCCACGATTATGGCTATGGGCGCATTATGATTGTGGATGAGCTAAATGATGAAATATTATACGATCTTGAGTATAAATTGAAATAAGAGCCATAAATGGTGTGATGAAATATGTAAGTTGCATAATATGTAAATGAGGTAGAATTAATTACTCGAATGGCATTGTGCCACAAATAGTTTGTAAGTTTGATTCAGTAAATGAAAAATTGATTTCGAGATAGAAGTATAATACGTATGTTTATCGGTAAAAAAAATTTAAAAGTATAAATAAAAGTAAAGTTACTCATTCCTTGTAATATATAATCAACAGAAAAATTAGGTAGGATATAATTGGTCGGCTATAGAGACGAAACTTTAATGGAGAATATAGTCAATGGCATTTTGTATTTTTCATTGAATGAGAATTTGCATAAATGAAAAAGAGGTGAGTGCAGAGCTCGATGTTGGCCACTCACTATTAGGCATAAAAAAACCAGTGTCAGGTCTCGACCTCTTATTACATCGAAATTGGAATACATTATCAGGTTTCGATCACTTCAATTTAAAATGGCTTTATAAATGTGAAATATAGTATCAAGTAATACAAACCTACAAAAAGAAAAGTGAGAGCAGTGCTCGGTTGTGGCCCCTTACGATTTGGTGTAAAAAGAGCAGTGTTAGATTTTGATCTATTTTTACATCAGGTTGGAGTGTAGTATCAATTTTCGACCACTCTAATCCAAATAGGCCAAAAAAGTCTCATTCCCGCATATTCGCTAGATAAATTCTTTCGGATTACTATGGGCAAAGAAATATTTTCTCTTTTAAAATGAATTAAATGTCAAATAGTAATATATGTTATAATAATATTTGCTAAATATATATTTTGTGATTTTAATAAGAACCAACTTATGTAAATACATGTATAATTTATAAATTAGTTTTATGCTACTAGTTAAGGGTAATTAGCTAAATTTTAAAATTCTTGAGTTCACTTGACAATATGCCATTCTAAATATTAAACTAAATGTTGTGTGTGTGTATATATATATATCTGTGTATCATTGATTATTGAGGAATTTGGAAAATGTTAAGTATTTTTGGTTGAAGATGGAGTCGATAAACGTGGTAGATACTTTAGAAGTGCGATTTTTCATTTGATAATAGGGGGATAGAGACTCGTATAAGGAAAATTCTATCCAATTTTCTGTAAAAATACGAGCAATATGAATTTATATGAGTTAAAAGCTTATAGTAAAGTTTGGTCTTTATAAGTGACCCAAAAATTAAAAGTAACGTAAGATTTAGAATCCGATTCCATAACAGTTCGGATAATGGGTGTTATAGTGTGAATTGCATATTAGAATACGTGGTTCTGATTCTCAATTTTGGGATACGTAGGAGCTTGGAATACAAATTCCAAGTTCAAACCAAATGCCATATGTATTGGAAAACATTTAAGTGTTGTTGTCAACTTTAAGTTAGTAACTCTATAAGAAATTTTAATTTAATGTTGTGTAGTTTTTACCCATATCGTACGAGTTATTAGAAATCCTAATTTTGATTAAATTGATGTGATTATTAGTGATTGTAGCATCCAGAAATACTCCTGTGGGGTTCTAGGGTGTTACACATCTAGTTCAAGGGCTTCGTTTGCATTGAAAATTGTTGGGGCAAAACTAATGATAAATGGTAATAAATTGAGGAAATTGGTAAACAGTGACCAAAGATGGAAAATAAGAGATATAATGGAAGAAACATATTAAAATGTGAACTCAAGGGTAAAATGGTAAGCAAATAGTGAAAAATATAATTGAAAGGATTAAAATGAGAATAAAAATTAAATTTGATACAATAAGGGCAAAATCGTAAATAAGTAAAAAAGTTGTAAAGGCAGGGACTAAATTGTAATTTTGATAAAAAAGAAATTAAAGAACTAAAATGAAAGAAAACGCAACTTAGACGTTGAAAACGTAAAAGAATGATAAAATTTGCTTAAAAAGGAGAAATTAGGGGTAAAATGATAATTATGGCAAAAGAAGGGACTTTAAGAACTGAAATGTAATTTTGACAAAATTTCAACCATTAAGGGTAATTATGTAATTTTGGCTCATGTTAGGGATGATAATGGAAATTATGAAGTTAGAATAATAATAATAATAATAATAATAATAATAATAATAATAATAATAATAAAGAAATTGTTATAATTAAATTTGTAATTTGGAGAAAATAATGAAAATAAGAAATTAATAAGAAAATAAAGAAACCGAAGCATAACAAGGAAATGATAAATATATTAAGTAGATAAAATATTATTATTGGGTTAAATATGAACTAAATGCTCAATGACTTAGAATTTTAGTATGCAGTAAGTGGAATCTACTAGTTGGGTATCCAACATTAAGTTTTATATTTAGCGCTTAGTTGTTTGCTGCGTGCATGCAAGAACAAGTAATCGACTCTAAAGGCATATGACAATTGAAGGAAGGAGAAGATTTACAATAATTTTAAATCATTTTTTATGTATGTGAAATATTTAAGATGAGACGATATATATATATATATATATATATATATATATATATATATATATATATATATATATATATGATTCATAGTACATTGTATTAAAGGCATATATATGTAATTAAGGATATGGGAGAATCAGATGCATATAATGATGCAAATGTATGTGTATGGATATGTGATTGATACTTTATGGTTGTAATGAATTGAATGAATCATAGACATGCTTGTATTGTTGCTTGAAGTATCGGAGTTGGAAATTAAATATTGGGAGTATATTTCTTGAAATTTGCAGGAGGATAGTGTAGACACTAGATTCTGAGTCGGCTTTGTAAGAGTTATCTAATGAGAATGGCTTTTTTCTCTTAAATACAAGGAACTCAAAATTTAAAGATCTCTCTTTACTTTATAAACTTTTTTGAAAATATTTTATTGTATTTTAACTAGGGGTGTGCATCGATCAGGTTCGGGTCAACCAGAAATCCAAAATTTAAATATTTTTCTCACCTGACCCGATCCTATATAAATATCAGGCCCCAACCTGATATTTTTCGGGCCCCGACCCGATCCATCCGAATTTATTTTTTAATTTACATATTTAAATTAAAATCCTAAATTAATACAAATAAATAATATTAAATACCATAAAAAATTTTAAAAATACAACAAACTAACAATTTTAAAATTACATTAAATATATATTATATATTAATTAATATTGTAGAGAAATTAGAATTATTTTATTTATATATTAAAAATTTTAGGTTGTTCGGTCGGGTCAGGTTAGTCGAATTTTCACCCGATTCGAAATATGCCTAACATAAAAAATCAAGCAGATCCTATTAACCCAATTAATCCCACCCGAATGCATCGGGTAGGTTTAGTTTTTGCACATCCTTAGTTTTAACATTGGAAAAATGGATTGGGAATTTGGGGTGACTTATGAGGAATTCTATTGGAACCAATTTCGAAATTTAGGCTATATCTCAAACTAAAGACCTTAAATTTGAGTGATTCTACTTTCATATGAAACTTAAGACATATATCTACAACTTTGTAGAAGGAGTCAACACCTACTTCTAGTCTTAATGTACTCAAAACTAGGCATAAAATCAAGATACCCGAATATGTCCCTATTCTTGATCAGTCTGTACTAATTTGGGTATAGTTCTTTCTATAGAACTTCGTTTGATCTGAATCCATTTTTTTAGAAACTAGACTCATATTGGAGAAACTTTAATGGATGATGTGATACTTTGGCCTAAAAATGTCGTTTTAGGGGTAAAAATCCATTTATATTTTGGTTCATGAATCACCAAATGGACAGAAGTGAGTTCCAAGTCACACAATGACTTAGTTGAGTCACGATCGTAAATTGCTCTTTTTAGTATCTTTTTGGCAAGTCACGCCTAATAGGTGAGTACCAGGAGGTCGTGACTCAGTGAGTCACGGATGTGACTTGTCGAGTCATGCCTAAACCCTTGGAACTCACTTTTTTGCCGTGGATCACCTTATTTTATTCTATTTAAGGCTACCAATTGGCCACAAGATAAAATGGTTAATTTCACCTATGGTCACTGAACTTATGCCTAATAGGGCAAAAGTAACTAAATAATTTTTCATCTTGAAATTGTAACTGAACTTAGTCTTATTTTGCGTAAAAGTCATCATGAGCGATTTTTGATGAAGACCGATGCCGGAGTGCTGATATCGCATGCCACTTGTGCATAAGTAAGCTAACGTGGCACATCATGTGTGCAAAAAATAGATGACGTGGCATGAATAGCTTACTTCAACTGATGATGTGGCATGCTATGCGTGCACATGTAGATGACATGGCTTGCTATGTCAGTATTCCAGCTATGGTATTCATCGAAAATCCGTCATAATGACTTTTGCACTCGATCATCATAACTTTTGCACAAAGTAGTGTAAAGTTCAGTGACAATTTTGATATAAAAAATTATTTAGTTATTTTTGCGCTATTAGGTATAAGTTCATTGACTATGAGTGATATTAACCCTAAGATGGAGGTTGGCCATTTTGACGTACGAAGGGACGTCCAAAAGGCTAAAAAAAATAGAGAAAGAGAGAGAAAAAGAAAGGAAAGGAAAAGAAAATAAAGGGGAAAGGAAAGTTTTTTAGTTTTTCTTTGATTTTCCTCACTTTCTTTCTTTAAATGCTCTTTTATTTTTCGTCCTTCAATGTATTTTTTGATAAAAAATATTAAAGAGATCCTTAAAAAACACTAAGTTCTTATTGTTAATCTAAGAAAATTCCTGAAGGTGATATTATAAAGTTAACCATACTCTTGACCTGTTATTTATTTGGACCGGATCCATACTTTCACTATTAGATATTGTGGATCTGACTTTTTTTGGATAGTTTGTTTAATATTTGATTGAAACTGAACTATTTAATACATAATAATAAGATTTAATAACTTTTATATATTAAAAATGTAAATTTTAACTTAAAAATGTGATTTTAAGTTTGTTTAATTTATTTTCTTTAAATATATTATTTAGAACTTTTCTTTAAAATGCTTTAAATATTTTTTATATTTTTTGTAGGATTTAAATTCTAGTTTGGCAAAGATCTACACAGAAAGTGAGCCAATTCGATATGATTTTGATCCGGTGGTCATAAGTTAGACCCTTATTATTTAATATTGCTTTTTAGTTTATTTTATATATTGTGTTACCAAATTTTATGTTCATGTTCATGTTTATTTTATGTTAATCTTTGTTATTATATTATTATTGCATGTTAATATTTATTATCATATTTTTATTATGTGTTGATATTATATTATATTATATTATATCACCATTTATATTTTGCTTATTTATTTTATTGCACCATTTCGTGCATTTAACATGTGCTTGTGAGTACAGCTGGGTGGATAAAGCTAGGGGTGAGAAAAAAAAATTAAAAATATGGTTAACCGTAAAATCGATCCGAAATCGAATCGATTTTTACTGTTAACTAATCTGATGGACTCGGTTACGATTTTTAATTTTTATATTTTTGGTTAATGATTACGGTTTAAGTTCTTAAGTATCGGTTAATTGTTAGTGCATGGTTAATCGATTCATATATATATTATATCTTCAATTTTTTTTCTATTTCTCTCTAAAATTTATATAAAATAATATTTTAAAATATATCTAAATTATATTTTTATTTTTATACCTTAATTTTTTATTTTTCTATGAAATTTATATAATACTTTAAAATAAATTTACATTATGTCATTCTCTTTAATTATATAGTAATATTTATATATAATATCCAATTAATTTTTATATATGTTATTTTTATCATATATTGGTGTTTATATTTTATGTAGTAGCATTTAATTATATTTTCTTATATTTTAGAGTTTATGTTATAACATTTAATATTATCCAAAATTTTATTTGACTTAAAATCAAACATAGTAATTTTCAATGAATATCAAATATATTTTATAATATTAGCTATTAATTTATAGAACATGAATTTTGGCTAGTAAATTATATTTTTTTCGTAATTTTTATATTAAATTACTTTACACATTTGAAATTGAATTAAAATTTATCTAATTTTTTTTATATAATTTTATATTATAAATTTTAATGGTTAACCAAAAAATATTGGTTGATCAAATCAAAAAATGAAAATCGATAGACTGATTAATGGTTAGTGATTTTAAAAAATCGATATTAATGGACTGGTTAATTTTTTTGCTAATGGAGTAGTTAACCGGTCCATGCTCATTCCTAGATATAGCATAGTAGATATTTTTAGATTTTTTTAATATATACTTAATTATTTTTTTTCCTTTTTTATTTTCTATCCACTTATTATCCTGGGTTTGTAATAAAAAAGAGTTTTCGATCGCTAAAAGGAAAAAATTTATAAAAATATTTATATTAAATAATTAAGATTTTTATTAATAAAATTGGACCGATGTCTTGTTTTAAGCCCAAAATCATACATGTAAATAATAAGTTTTCTTATGAATAATATAATATAGTTTTGAACATAATTAATTAATACGAGATTTTTCTAATAAAATGTGATCACTCATCCCACTTTTATTCCAAAAATGCACCAAAAAGTTTTTATGTAAATATGCATGCTGCAACCAATGTTCCCACCAAAATGGATCATAAATGAACCACCTGTTTTATGTATATTTATTTACTGCTTAGTAGATGGTATTTTATTTTACTGCTTTTGGTTGCCATGATTTACCGCTTTCCAAATTTGATTGAGTGTGCCTTTATTTTTATGCATGATAATTTACGTGAAAAGAGGGATAAAATAATTAATTTGAAAGTCCAACCATAGTTCACGAATCAAAGGTATAAATAAGAGTGAGGTTTCAAACCCTCTTTGATTTTGGCCTTAGAAGATCGGAACACTATATCCTAATATTCTATTAGGTGGTAACTCCTTTATACCTGCTTTATAGTGCCCAACATAGATGCATACCGTTCACTCGATTTGGAAGACACCCTTTTGTCTGGCCAGTCCTAAAAATAGACTCTAGTTCGACCAAAATGGTCATTATCCTGTGCGCATCATGCTTTACAAAAAAATGCGCATATCACAGTGGCAACTCCACTGGAAACTATGAGACCTTGCTCCGAAATTATTTTTGATTAGTTTAATATAAATGGGCTTACAATTAAGAAATTTTATCTTTCTTTTGAAAAAAATTGCATTACATTCATGCTAGAGCCTTAAAATTAAATTAGGCCTCTTGATTTCAGCTTTGGTGTTATCTTGAAGCACACTATACGTTCACTCAATGTAGGGAGGTGTCAAAGAGGATCGCTAGCCTAAGTTTTATAATAATTGGTATATAAAAGGGTGATCCATCGATCGTTATACTTGTGATAAGCTAGAACCATTGACAGGGATCATGTTTGGATAGCCCTAAAGTTTCAAACATCGAACTCAACTTTATGTAATGATAGTAGCTACTTCCCCTAGGTGGTATCACCGTAATTATTTTCTTGCTATGTGGGCCTTCATGTATTGGTCAAATTCAACTAAATTAGGTAGTACTCATCAAAGGTTACCATGTTCTGGTGGGCCCGACCTAGTTTGTTTGAATTTTTTAAATACATAAAGGCAAAAACTCATGTGCATATATTTTCATTATGAGTGTTATGCTGCCAGTTTTTCACTGCGCACCAAACCTGTTCATTAGATTCCCTGTTGACCCTTGGACTAGGCTCGCCCAGGACAGAGATAGAGTGACCACACGTGTGGGGGTGATAAGGTTGGAAGAATTCTTGTATGTGATTATCGATTCTAGTGGTCAGATTCCTGATTTTTCAGTCATTGTGATTTTTTGTTACAAAATAAAAGTTGAGTGATTTTTTTTGTTAAAAATCATAGTATAGTGACCATGATGTTATAATCGCCAAACATGAGGGATCACGGATGAAATTAACCCGGCTTAAACGTGCTCAAGCCAAAAAAATCTGAGGATGGATGACCTGATGGCCAGTTTGAGTTAACACCAAAATATAAAAATAGGTATTAAATGGAGTTTGATGGCATAATTTGAGATGAAATTGAGCTCAAATGGATCCTCAAATCAAACAATGAAATTTTTACTCGAGATTAAGAAAAAAGGTTGACCAAGAGTTTGACCAGGACTCTAAAAATAACAAATGATCTTTAAAATTTACCAAATTTTTTAGATCTATCTTAAATGAGATCTAGAATATTTTGGTGCAAAAAAATAAAATTTAAGGTAACAATGAAAATGATAGAATCGGACCAATTTGAGTAAACCGAATCAAAAACGGATTTTGTTTGAGCTAAAATTTTTTGTGGAGGCTAAATTTATTATTTTAAGAATTATAAAATTAATTTTGAGTGAATTTGAGCTTGAAAAGAAAGAAAAATAATTTAGAGTATATTAAATAGGCTTAAAATCAATTGAGGGCTTAAATTAGTGGTTGGACCAGTCCAGCTCGAAATTCTGCCTATATAAGGCCAAAATATTAAAAATTCTAAATGTTATTAAAACCAAATTGGCAGGACAGCCGGTTGATCTAACTGCTTAAAATTGGATTGAACCGAAAAAAGTTGGGTTGAACCGAAAAACTAGAGAACCGGATAAAATCGATTTTTTAGCTAAAAAGTGTAAAAAATCATAATTTTTTTTGTATATTTTCACCGCCCCCCCCACACACACATATATATTTTCATTATTTATTTATTTGAAAAAATTAGTTTTTTAAATTCTAAATATGTCACTTAATAATTTAATATACTTATTATATATTTGGTTCATTGTAATCAAATGTATATATATATAATTTTTATTATTTATTTATTTGGATAAATTAGTATTTTAAATTTTAAAGATGTCACTTAATAATTTAATATACTTATTATCTATTTGGAGTTATTATAATTAAATATAATTATACTCATATATGCAAGGTTAATGTTTTTTGTGTTTGCTTCATTAGTACTCCATCTAAATAAGAAATTTTTTTCATGATATAATTATATTTTTATATTTCTAACATACGATATTCAAAAATCCATAATTAATCACTTGTAATAATAAAATTGAAATTATATTTTGTAACTTATTATTAGGATATTTGTGACATATATTAATGTTTGATGAATATTTTTTTTAATTTTTATACAATAGTATTTATAAAATTATAATAATTGATAATATTTTAAAAATAGAAAAACCCCGGTTGAACTGGTCGAACCATGAACCCCCAGCCTCGCTAGTTCTTTATCCGGTCCGATTTTTATAACATTGAAAATTCTAAAGAGAACTCCAAAATTTTGCATTATTCTCTCTTGTTCTTCAAAACCGTGCCTTATCCTTATTCTCTCCTCCATTTTTTTCTTTTCTCTTCTAATCTCTGTAATGGTCCAAATATCGGGTTAGTTTAAAATAATATTTTCATGGTATATTGTGATACCAGGATGAATAGTACCTTCTGAAATTAAAAAATATTTTATTTAATCATTGAAAAGAGCATATTAGTAGGAGCTCATCGTTCAAATTTGGGTTCAAACGGAGATTGTTTGGACCTCAAAAAGGCATGAGTCGCTCCCAAATTTAAAATATGACTGGTTTGATTTAGTTTGACTAGACCATAAAATATGCTACGGACATCAAAAAAATAATATGAAAGTACGAACTTGCTCGTATTAATGAGTAAAATTATATGGTAATAAAAAATTAACTTTTTGGTGACTTTGAAAATTGAATTATCGGATTGGTAAAAGTGAACCAGATCGAAAAATAATCTCTGATTGACTCAAAAATATTTGTGAATCCTAATGAATATATTTTGAAAATTATGGAAGTATTTTTAGGAAGGTTTGAACTTAGGAAGTAAGAGAAAAATAATGATTTCGATTTAAATAGTAACCAGTTAATCGTGGATTTGATCGAGACTTTACAAATAGTAAATGATCTTTAAAAATTATAAAAAGTTTCAGTTGGGTTCTAATTAGTATTTAAAATTATTTGATAGTGAAAAAGTGATTTTACGGTAACACCAATAATTTGGTAACTAGATCAGTTTGAGTGAACAAGATCAAAAATGGACTCCGATTGGATTTAAAATTTGTATTTATGTTAAGGTATATATTTTATGAATTATGGAATCACTTTTGGGAGAAATTGATCTTGGAAATTAAGATAATTAAATTAGGATTACATATGGATTAATTAATGGGCTTAGGTTGAATTGGATTAGACCAAGCCTAAGCTCACTTAAGACTCATATAAAAGGGTTGAAAAATCTACAGGAGACTAGAATATTTTTCAACCTTTCCCTTCCTCTTGCTTTGGCCGAAATTCCTATTCATATTTTCTTCACAATTTTATTTATTTTATCTTCTATTAATTACACTAAATCAAAGTTCCTAAGCATATTTCAGCCCCTTTTCTCATTGATTATCACATCTAGAATCCATTTAAAGGGAAAGAAGTGGAAATAATCAAGTGGTTAAAGTTAGGACATAAAATTGAGGTAAGTGATTTTGAGGTTTTTAATTTTATTTAATGGTTTCTATAGATAGCTTGAAGGATTTAGATTTTGTATATGTAATTATATTGAACAAAGAAAGTAAGAAATTAATGGATTTTTGTCTTTATTTTTTCACCCACTTTGGGAATTCGATGAAGAAGAAGGTGTTTCAAGTGGTAAGAATGAAGGAAATAGAGATTTAAGTGTGGAAGATAAGGAATTAAGGTATGTGGGTATAAAATCCCCAATTTTCCATTAATTTTGTTTACTTTATGATTATGTTTGTAAAGTATGTATGTGATGAATGCATGAATGATTGAAATAATTGTTATAGAAAAGATTAAAAGGATTAATAATGTTGTTTTAAATGATTAAATATAAAAGAAAATAAATTTAAGTGGATAACCTACTATGGCCGATTGATGTACCTAAGAATTTCTTAATGATTTTTTGATTTTTATGTTAATTAAGTATGGATCTATAATAATGAATATGAGGATTAATGATTTAAGTGATTAAAATATTATAAAAATGATCAAAATGGATGACGTTACATTAGGTTGCATAGATATTAGGAATAAATTAAGGAATATGTTGAATGTTAGTGAATAATAAATGCATGTTAATATTATTTAACATAAGAGGAAATAGAAATAATGAAAAGAATGGAAAATGATATAGTTAGAGTGATAAAGGATTTAAATGAAAGAAATTGAAAGTTTAAGGGTAAATTGTAATTTTGCAAAATATTGAGAAAAAAGAATAAAATGGTAATTCAATTATTTTAGGGAATAAACAGTAATTCCATAAGCGTATAATGAATTTAAGATATAGAGTATAGAACCGATGGAAATTTTGTAAATAAAAGTGAACTAGAGGGATACAACAGTAAAGTAATGAAGTTCAGGGACTGAACAATAACTTCACCTTGTATAAAAGTTTAAGTGTGAAAAATAGAGAAATAATGACATTTTCGTACACATAATAAAGGTGGAGGATAAAATCGCGATTTAAGAGTTTATAGGGGACTAAATAGAAATTAAGTCATGTTAAGGATTAAAATTTAAATTATCAATAAATAAAGTTAAATGATGTGAAATTATTAACAGTAGTAAGGGTCTAAGTTAGTAAGATAATGAATAACTGTATAATAATATTGTAATACAATAAGTTTTATGTAAAAGAATAAAGAGAATAGGGATAGAGATAAAATGTAAATAGACTGGAAAGTAAATAAGTAAAATTTCAAAGATTGAAATTAAGGCTGCTAACAGAGTCAAAGATAAAAATAACAAATAAGAAAATGAACAAAAAAAAATTGGTGTGAGACCCTAAGAGACATAATAATGTAATAGAAGTTAAGGGTAAGATTGTAAACTAAATATAGTATGAAAACCAATTTATGGAGTTGACATATGAATGTTTTAGAGTGTGAAGTGACATTATGTTCAAATAGAAAATTATGAATTATGATGAGATAATTCATAAAATGTGTAAATTGATGAATTAAGATGAGATAATTCATAAAATGTGTAAAATGATGAATTATGATGAGACAATTCATAAAATGTGTAAAATGATGAATTATGATGAGATAATTCATAAAATGTGTAAAATGATGAATTATGATAGAAAATTCATGAAATGTGCAAAAGTGATGAATATTTTAAGTGACTAGTGTATTGAAATGCAAAAGCAAGTGAAAGTGTTATAGTGTAAGAAGTGAATTTAAGAAAAGTAAGTAATTTTTTTGCCCTTAGTAGTGTTCTGACGGTTTAAATCTAGTTCAGGATATGATTGGCTAGTCATAGGGATACCTATACCGCAGTGCAAGTCATGGCAACTTGCTTTACTATGGCAGGATCGTAATGATCTTCCATAGTTCAGTGTTAAGTGTTCAGTGAAAGTGATGGAATGATCCTTCGGGATCATTCCTTAGTGCAGTGCTATGGATCTATGGGGTCAACATCTTGTATATCCGATCTGAAGATTTCTGCTAGGATTATACTAGGGGCATAATGGTAAAAATGATCTAAAAGTGTAAAAAGTGAAGTGAAAATGACAAATTGAATGAAAAAAGGAATTATATGAAAGAAAATAAAAAGTTTAGGGTCAAAATAATAATTTACTTAAATAATAAGTTTAGCAGATAAAAATGTTAAAGTAGTGGCTGAACAAGTAAAAATGATAAAGTAGTGAGTGAATAGGTTAAAAATGAACTTTTGTAATCTTAGAGGACTAAAATGAACTTTGGCATAAAAATAAAAAAATAGGGATTAATTGGTAATTTGTATGGCAAATGATGGATTTAGAGTGAAAATAAGTGAACTAGTAGTAAAATTGTAAATAAGATGTAAAATGATAATTTTGTAATTAATTAAAAAATTAGGGATCAATATATAATTCGCCATAAAAATAATGTATTTGAGATTAAATGATAGATTGCAGGTCAAATAAGAAATTAAGTGTGAAAGTAAAGATAAGCAGTAGCTTTAGTGTAAATAAATGATAAAAAAGAGCACCATCATAATTTTGTGAAAGTGCAAGGATCAAATTGTAATTTAGCAAATGGAATGTTAATTGAAGGATGAAATTATGAATGAATCATATTATATGGTAAGATAGGGATCGAAAATGTAATTCTTACACTTGTGAAAGTAGGGACTGAATCATAATTTTTCATGTCATAGCACGTATTAAAAATAGAAGAGAGGAAAAAATAAGCCTTAAGTGTAAGTGTGACAAAAATAAGAAGATTCTTTTAAAATGAACAACTGAATAAATGTTTAAGTGACTGAATGAATGAATGCATGCCTGGATGACTAAATGATTGTGTAATGAATAAAAATATGAAGGTTAATTCCCAAGTGAAAACGAAATGTGAGTGAACTTATTTGTGAAGAATGAAAAGAATTGATATTAAAGTGTCCCGTAGCAAGAAAATAACATATTAAGGATCAAAATTGCAAATTGCATAATAAATAGTAAATGAAGTGTATAAATGAGTTTAATTAGTGATAATAAAATAATTAATTATAATTGAAGGGAAATATTGTAAATCAAGGAAAGTTAAATATAAAAATGGCAACTACACTAAATGCTGAGTTTAAAGGATAAAAATGGGAAGATGGGAAAATGAGTGGTATTATGGCATTTAATAACATAAAGTGTTAAGCAGAGTGATAGTTGTGTTTTATTAAATAACTAAGGAAGCTTGCATGTTTAATGCATTTGTGCATGAACGTATGATGCACATTAGAATGGTGAATGAATAATTAATGTTAAGTAATGTTCATGGAAGCATGCATGTGTGTATATATGTGCATATGCATGCATGTATGTGTGTGTGTGTATGATTCTTTATGGAAAGTTTGAGATATGTATCCACCACTAGGTATTTCGATGCTCAACGAGTAGTTTGTTGACTGTGTGCAGGTTATAAAGGTAGAAAGATGAGTAGTCGATGCTACAAGGATGATCAAGAACAAGGTGGGGTATGTTAGTGTAAGCCCTAGCCCCAATGCATTGTTATAAAATACTTAAGTTAATAAATGAGGCATTTGTTTTATCTATTGTATTCCTGTGCATATCAATTGATAGAACTATCCAAGAATGTTGTTTCAGTTTAAGTTATCATGTGTGAGGCACATGGTTGTAAGACCTTGAAACAAATGAGACTTCATTCTAAATATCCCTAGTCAGTCATTGTTATGGGAATAACAAATGAATTAAGACTAGTATGCTCTCTTTGATAATTTGAGTTTTGTCTTACGGATCATAAGGACTGGAGTGTCAATCAGAGATCATAGATACATGTTTAGAACATGGTATCTGGATTCGATCCATTTATGAGAACACTACATGGTACAAGTCATAAGTGTTTCTCATGTGCAAGTTTTGCATCGGAGTTCTTAGACCTAAAATCTCTATGAAACTCTTTATGAATTACTGTGTACTTTGACATACACCTAACGTGCTCATAACAGGGTGACAAGTATGGGTATGCTTGGGTATGCACTGATCCATGTTAGAGAATATGAGAGAAGTGAAGGCATTACCCCTCTCGATAAGAGAGAAAATATCATCGGCCACTTGTTCAGTGAACTGAGAAGTGTATGGCCATACCGAGATGAAATAATGAGTAATCATTATTTATTTGAGAGTTCAGAGTCACTGGAATATCAAGAAAGGAATTAGTATATATAAGGATGATTGGTTCCATGCCTTATATTAATTCTGATATTTAAGGGTAATGGACTATACAAAATTGCATTAGGTCACTAAATTCCATTTGCATTTTCATTTAATTTGGAATGATATAATATCTTGCTAGAGAATATATATAGCCTTTGAATTAATTTATTAATTCATTGCCAATATTAAATGGACCTATAGGATCACACACAAAGCATTGGACTTAAAATATTTAAATAGTGTATTGGAAATTAATTTGGGCTTTTATTTAAAGTCAAATTAATGTATGTAATGGGTAAACAAATTTTTGTCTTAAACAGCTTGCAGTTTTAGGAAAATCTGTAAAACAGTTTTTTTTTTGCCTAAAACAGCTAGCTGTTTAAGGCAAATCTGTCAAGCTGTTATTTTGCCTAAAACAGGCAAATCTGTTCAGCTATGATTTGCAAGGTTTTTGCCTTAAACAGCTAGCTGTTTAAGGCAAATCTGTTGAACTGTTATTTTGCCTTAAACAGCTTGCTGTTTTAGGCAAATCTGTTAACAGTTGTTACACGAGAGAAATTTATTGGCATGTGCTAGTTTTAATTTCAATTAATTAATTATCTATGTATAATTAAGTTAATTGAGTATTAAATCCTAAATTGTATTTAATCAAAATATAATACTTGAGAGGGAATTAATGTGGCCAAAATTCAAGCTAGAAATCCTAGTTGAATTCGGCAACCAATTAATTCCAAAATAAGTTTGTTTTGATTAAATTACTAATGCCATTTAAATTTGAAACCTAATAGACTTTGAATTAATTTAAATCACTTAATTAGGAAGTGATGGAGGCTGAATATATTCCTAATTCTAAGGGATTTTGGAATTACCTATCTTTCCTAAATTAATGATATAAATTGATTAATTCTATTTTTGACCTTGGTGACAATTTTTCTCTTTTGGCCGAATTACTCAAGGGGAAAGAACTCTTTCTTGTTATCTTGTGTTCTTGGACAGATAAAGCAACCTAAAGGAAGAACAAGATCAAATCTTGTGGCTTCAAACCATTTCCATTGCCGAATACACAATCATAGAGCTAGCACTCTTGATTTTAAGCTATCTTTACAAGTGTGTGTGAGCATAGAGTGGTGTGCGTAAAGGCTGCTCCTTTGGCATTGGTGATCAAGATCTAAGGCATATAAGTCCATCTTATTTTCTGGTCATCATCAAAATCAAGATTTGAGGTGCATCTAAGATTGTAGGTTTTAAAACCCTAAAATTGCATGTTTTCGATTCTTGTTATGGATTGCATGGTATGTATGATCAATATTTTTATTTTTCTGCTGCGTGATTATCATGTATATGCCATGTCATATCCCATTAGTGGTATCAGAGCCTAAAAATTCTTATTTTAGTGCTTTAGATGCATGAAATAATTATTCAAAAATCATTCGTTTAAAAACATGCAATGCTGAAATTTTCTGTTTTGAGTTTTTTGCATTGTTTTGGTGTAAAAATGATTTTAAATGATTAGATAGGTATTATAATTATTATGAAATGTTAATATACTGTCCTAATATGTTCTTAGATCTATTCATGGTCGGATTTAATTATAAATACCTGATGGTACATGTTAATCTTGAAACTAGGTGCTAGTTGGCATGATAAGTGTTTGTTTAACAACTAGTTTTCAAAATTAAATGTAAAAATGATTTTGGCATGTTTTTAAGTGATTTTTAAAGATTAATATCAGGTCTGGACATATGTTAAAATTGGTTTTAATTCTTTTCCATGACAATATAATTGATTAATTTTAAAATCACTTAAAACTATGACTAATTTGTGTTTGTTGCATGTTTAATCGATATTGTTTGTTTTGTTTTGATTAAAATGGCAAAAACACATTTAGATCAGATTGGTATAGAACATTAACTCAATATTTATGACCTTATTTAAATTATTAAATGACTCATAATATTGTTTTAAGTGTTTGTGCAATTTTTTTGGCATTATATAAGCATTAAACAACTAGTTTCATTGTTGTTTGTTTGTTTTAGTATGAATGCCGTGTATGATATATGTTCTTCATGATTTTATGTTTTAATTAATGTTGGTACATATTATATGTATTTTTAATGTTTATGGGCTATATGACATAAAATTAAAAATGGCAAAAATTGGAAATTATATTAGAGTTGATTTATGGCACAAATCTAACTAGTTTGTGTTTTGGGCTTTTAAGAGAACTTATTCAATAAGAGGATTTAGTCCATTGGGCTTCGGCCCAAGCCCATCATTGGGTCTCCTCTTAAAAGTTCAAGTACATAATTTTCATTAATGGGCTTGGCTAAATTAATTAAAATTGGACTTTGTTTTATCCATGAATGTTATGTATATTTATTTGCTTGTTTGGTGTGATAAATGGATATGCATGGTACATTCATGGGCCCTGGGTTTTTGTAATTAAATATGGCCTACGAGCCATTATGTATTATTGTAAAAGTTTCATTTATTTCTTAGAATAGAATTTATTTGAAGACTTTGTAAATCAAGACGAAGCCCACTAGAGTGGAGAAGCCCAACTCGAAGATTCTTATGTAATAGTATAGAATCTTAGTTGTAGATTTTTGGGCCTATGTTTGTCATGCTTTACTTTATGCAATTATATATATATGCATGCTATGAATGGATGACAAAGCGTATGCCATGTAAGCCGTAATAAAATGAATTCCTAAAATAGTAAGTCACAAAGTTGCCTTCCTAATTCGAAATATGTCAAGGCATCGATCATCGGTCACGTAGACTAGGAGTCCTAGATGTGCCCGATTATCTTTGTGAGGCATGGGTTGTGAATGTAGGTTGGACTTAACATGGAAAGGGATGTCCGGACCTAGGTAACTAATAAATGGGTTTGTGCTATAACATTTTAAGATGTTAGCCCATTTGATCCAAGAGTCATGTACGAGACATGATTGGAGTTTTCCTACCTAAGTAACTTAACTTGTTAGGTGTACAAGCTCAGCTTAACTAATAAGTTGTTGTGAAAAGTGGATCTTGGCCCACATTAAATCACTAACGCAAATTATTTAAAGGGATATTAATTCGGTTTGTGGGATTATAAATAAGACCTCATTTAATCTTGCTAAGTTTTTATTGTAGATTGAAAATGGCTTCTTCAAACAATAACTTTTCATTGCGATCGGTCCTGGAAAAGGACAAACTGAATGGCACTAATTTCATAGACTGGTCTCGAAACTTAAGAATAGTTCTTAATTAAGAGAAAAAGTCGTATGTTTTGGATGCACCCTTGCCTGAAGAACCTGGTAGGAACGCCTCTGCGGTTCAAAAGGAAACTTTTGAGACCAAGAAAAGTGACTCCAATGATGTGACCTGTCTGATGCTGGCCACTATGGTGCCTGACTTGCAAAAGCAATTCATGGACCAAGAGGCTTATGCGATCATGGTGCACCTCAAGGAGATGTTCCAAGAGCAAGCTCGTCAGGAGAGATTCGTGACAACAAAGGCCTTGATTTCTTGTAAGATGGCTACGGGTACTCCCGTTAGTATCCATGTACTCAAGATGAAAGGGTATCTTGATACTCTTGAGAAGCTTGAGGTACAAGTGCCAAAAGAATTGGCCACTAACTTGATCTTGGGTTCATTGACTGATGATTATGATCCATTTGTTATGAATTATAACATGCATGCAATGAACAAGACAGTCACCGAGCTTCATGGGATGCTTAAGAATGCTGAAGAGAACATTCGAAAGACCAATCCCATACTTATGGTTCAATGAGGCATTAAGAAGGGACCTACTAAGGGAAAGGGGAAGGAAAAGGTAAAACCCAAGTCAAGTGGGAGTGCACCTCAGGCCCAAGCCAAGCCCAAGGCACAAAAGCTCAAGGAGAGCGAGAGCATATGCTTCCATTGCAACAAGTTAGGGCATTGGAGGAATAATTGCGCTCTCTTCAAGGAAGAACAAAAGAAGAATGAAGCCAAGGCATCTGGTTCTGGTATTTTTGTTGTTGAAATTGACCTTTCTATTTCTACCACTTGGGTATTGGATACCGGTTGTGGTTCTCACATTTGTTCAAATGTGCAGGGGCTATGAAATAGGCGGTTACTTGGGAAGAATGAAGTGGACCTCCATGTGGGGAATGGAGCATGAGTTGCTGCCATGGAGATAGGCGACTATCGACTCACTTTACCTTTTAGACTTTGTTTAGATTTAATGAATTGTTATTTTGTGCCTGCTATGAGCAGAAACATTATTTTAGTTTCATGTTTGGATTTTGATGAATTTGATTTTGTTATTAATAATGAAAATATTCATATTCGTCGCCAAGGTATTTTATATGGCACTGCTATGTTACAAAATGGCCTTTATATCCTTGATCTACAAAACAAAGAGTCCATATTCAACATTAATACAAAGAGGGTTAAATCAAACGAATTGAACCTTACTTACTTTTGGCATTGTCATTTAGGATATGCAAAAAAAAAGATATTTTAAGACTCCATAAATCTGGAGTGCTTGGGTCATTCGACTTAGAATCTTATGACACATGCGAGCCATGTTTGCATGGAAAGATGACAAATAGTCCTTTTAACAAGAAAGGTGAGAGGACTAGTGACTTATTGGAACTAATACATACCGATGTATGTGGACCATTAAGTACACAGGCTAGAGGTGATTTTACTTACTTTGTGACATTCACAGATGACTTCAGTAGATATGGTTACGTCTATCTAATGAAGCACAAGTCTGAAACTTTTGAAAAATTCAAAGAGTTTAAGAACGAAGTGGAAAACCAACTTAGCAAAAGTATAAAAGGCATTTGATCAGATCGAGGTGGCGAATACTTAAGCCAAGAGTTTGATGGTCATCTGAAGGAGTGTGGAATTATTTCACAGCTCACTACTCCTTGAACACCACAATGGAATTGTGTGTCCGAAAGGAGAAATCGAACTCTATTGGACATGGTTCGATCTATGATGAGTCAAGCTAATCTTCATGTCTCTTTTTGGGGTTATGCATTAGAAACTGTTGTGTTTCTACTGAAACGTACTTTAACTAAAGCAAGCAGTTAAGAAGACACCATACGAGGTATGGACTGGGAAAGAGCCCAATATGTCTTTTCTTAGGATTTGGGGGTTGTGGAGCACATGTTAAGAAATTAACATCTGACAAACTAAAGTCCAAATATAATGTCTGCTTATTTGTGGCTTATCCCAAAGAAACAAAGGGATACTACTTTTACTCACAAGCCGAGAACAAAGTGTTTGTTGCTTGCAAGGCTGTTTTCTTGGAAAAGGAGTTCCTTCTCAATAAAGACAGTGGGAGTAAAATAGAACTTGGAGAAATTCAAGTGCCACAAACTCCTGTAGAGGATGAGTTGGAAATGAGATCAAGTTCACAACCAGGTATGGAACAAGAACCCATTGCACAAGACAGATGAGCCTTGTGTGTACAAGAAGGTTAGTGGGAGCATAATAGTATTTCTGGTCCTATATGTGGACGACATCCTACTCATTGGGAATGACTTTCCAACATTGCAAAAGGTTAAGCAATGGTTTGGGGAAGTGTTTCTCAATGAAAGACTTAGGTGAATCCGAGACAATACTTGATATTCAGATCTATAGAGATAGATCGAATCGGCTTTTGGGACTAAGTCAAGAAAAGTACATAGACAAAGTACTAAAGCGTTTTAGTATGGAAGACTCAAAGAAAGGGTACATACCTTTGGCTTTGGGAGTTCCTTTGACTAAAGAACAGTGTCCTATAAACTAAAGAGGAGAGGGACAATATGAGTAGAATCCCATATGCATCTGCTATTGGATCTATCATGTACGCTATGTTATGTACTAGGTTGGATGTTGCTCATGCATTGAGTATAACCAGTAGGTTTTAGCAAGAACCCTGGTGAAAAGCACTGGTCTACTAGTGAAGGGGATTCTTAAGTACCTACGAAGGACTAAGGATCACTCTCTTGGTGTATGGTGATCAAGAAGAGCTCGTCATACAAGGTTATGTCGATGCTGCTCTCAGGACTCAAGATCACAATCTGGTTTTGTTTTTGTTTTGAACGGTGATGCTGTTAGCTGGAAAAACTCACAGCAATAGACCGTTGCCGACTCAACTACATAATCTGAGTATATTGCAGCGAGCGATGCTGCAAAGGAAGCTGTTTGGATTATAAATTTCATTTCTGGATTAGGGAGTGGTCCCAAACATCCTAGATCCATTAGAATTTTTTTGTGACAAATAACGGGGCTCCATCAACACAGGCTAAGGAGGCCCGATCACACCAGAAATCCAAACACATACTGAGGTACCTACCTGATCATAGAGATCATTAATCGTGGGGACGTCAGGATTAGCAAGATAGCAAGTGAAAACAATGTAGCAAGATCCTTTGACGAAACAATTGCGTCCAAATCTGCACGAAGCTCAGTTGAGAGCGTTCGATCTTAGGGCTATGCCTAATTGGGACTAGTGCTAGTGGGAGATTGTTAGTGTAAGCCCTAGCCCCCAATGCATTGTTATAAAAACACTTAAGTTAATAAATGAGGCATTTGTTTTATCTATTGTATTCCTGTGCATATCAATTGATAGAACTATCCAAGAATGTTGTTTCAGTTTAAGTTATCATGTGTGAGGCACATGGTTGTAAGACCTTGAAATAAATGAGACTTCATTCTAAATATCCCTAGTCAGTCATTGTTATTGGAAATAACAAATGAATTAAGACTAGCATGCTCTCTCTGATAATTTGAGTTCTGTCTTGCGGATCATAAGGACTTGGAGTGTGAATCAGAGATCATAGATACATGTTTAGAACATGGTATCTGGATTCGATCCGTTTATGAGAACACTACATGGTACAAGTCATAAGTATTTCTCATGTGCAAGTTTTACATCGAAGTTCTTAGACCTAATGTAATGACCTCAACACCAGGTCAGCAGTGAATAGTACTTTCCGGCAGTGAATAGTATTTTCCGGGCCCGAAAGGACACCCGAGAAGTCAAAAATATGTTATTGGACCATTTGAAAGGAAATAGTCATGGTGAGCCTAGGGTTGAAATTTGAAGTGAATTTGAGGTCAAATAGACATCCGAAAGTCAAAAATACGAAAAAGACAGCGAGTCAATTTCCCTAGTAGAAAAGTGACTTGATTTTGCATAAATAATAAAAAATAGTAAACGAATTTCGAATATTGCCAGATTTAATGTGCCTACATGAATTTTTATATAGAATATTTTGGTGATGAGAATGACATTTTTCGGTGACCACCGGCAGTTGTCGAATCGGACCGATAAGTTTTGAATCGGATTGATAACGGACTTCCGATTGAGCCAAAAATTTATGTACTACCTATTTTTGATGTTTTAAGAATGATGGAATCAAAATTAAAGTGATTTAAAGTAAGAAAGAGAGATAAATTGAATTGGGCTTTAAAAAGGCCTAAATGGGCCTTAATGTTTAAGTGGACAAAGCCCACTCATTTAAGCCCAATTTTGGCCCATCAAGAGAGTATATATAGGAGCTAAAAATCTGGAGATTTTCTCCAGAAACCTCCATCCTCTTCTCCCTCTAATGGTGGCCGAACCACCTCCCTCATCTCTCTCTCTTTGATTTCTTCTTCTTGCACTCCAAATCTCCCTTAAACTCCAAAATAAAAGATGAATTTCTCTCTTCTCTAGGTCACTTTAGTGGCCTCAATCAAGTGATTTGGCAAGGGAAGACAAGAAATCAAGTGAAGAAAGAAAAAGAGGTAAGATGAACTTAAGAAAATTAAGTGATTTTAATTGGTTCTTTTAGTGTTTTCTCATAGTTTTGGATGCATAGAGGTTAAATTTGATGTTACTTTGAGCTGAAAAGAATAAAATCATGGTGTTTTGGTGAAGGAAAAATTCGGCCAAGAGACAAGGGTGATGAAGAATGAAGTTTTGCTTTGTGTCAAGTAAAGAAAAATGAAGCTTAAGGAAGCTAAAGCTTGAGAAAAAGGTAAGTTACTACAAAATCCATTGGTTTCACCTTTTTTGTGAATTAATTTCTTTGATGTAATTAGGTTAAAAATATTTAAAGTTGTTAATTAATGAAATTATGTTAGGATAAATGAAATTAAGCATGAGAGGGAATGAAATGAAGGCCTTAATGGAAGAAAGAAAATTTTTAAGATGAAAAATGTTGGTGGCCGAAAATATTAGGTAAAAAAAAATAATGAGAAAAATGCAAATAATTAATTTATATTAGCTTAAAATAACAATAGACATGATAATAAATGTCTATGAATTTTTAGAGAATATTTAGAAATTTATTGGAAATTTTTAAAGTTATATATAGTGTATGTATTGAATGAAAATTGTGATTTACTAGTGAATTAAATGACTATTTTGATGAAAAATGACAATAACTAATAAATAATGCTTAATTAAATTTTATTTGGCATTTATTGGAATTATTGTAATTTTATTTAGAATTTAATGTTAATATGTATAATGAAAATAATTGAAATAGTAATGCATAATTGTATAAAAATGACTAAAGTGATGAATTAATATGAAATTAAATTAATGTCAACGACAAGAAGTAAAAAGTCAACCGATAAAAATTTTTTGAAATAATTATTAAGTCGTGAAAATAATAAGAATAATGAATTATCGGTAAATAATTCATAAAATGAATACAAATGATGGAAATAAATTGATAAGTAAATAAAAAGAAAGATAAAATGAAGTTTTAAATGGAAAAAAAGGACTCAAATGAAAGAAAATAAAAGTTTTAGGACAAAATGGTAATTTTGCCAAAGTGGGTAATTAATGAGTAAAAATAAGTAAGAAATAGTTAACAAGGGCAAAAATGGTAATTTCGGAGACCTAACTGTGTCAAAAGATAAAGTTTCCAATGGTATGGGAACTAAAATATAATTTTACCCGAAAATGGTAAAAGAAAGAATAAACGATGAATAATGGAAGAAATTGTATAATAAAAATGAAAATAAATGATTATAATGGTAAAATTGTCATTATGTATTTAACATAAATAATCCTATAAAAAATCAAATTATGCATTTTCGAGGTATAAAATAATAAATATATATTAATAGAATTCCTAATTGCGTAAAAAGTAGTAAAATAAAGGTGTGACTAATTTATCAAAATAAATTAGTCAATAAAAAGTAGTAAAAGAGTGAAAGACTATAAAATATTTCGCTGGCGAAAATAAAAGTCGGCTTAGCGAATAATTAAAAGTTTTGGACAAAAAGAAAAACAAAGTGTAAACAGCCAAGCTTAGAAGTATTGAAAAATAATTCGCAAAGACTTATACAAAAAGAATAAAAGAGAATTGTGAATTATAATGCCATAATTTGTATGAAAGACTGAAAAGTCAAAGTATCTGAGTGAATTATTGAAGAATAATTCACAAAAATGATTTGAAAAGATAAAGTCAATGAAAGGACAAAAAGTTATTGAATAGTCAAAAAACACTAAAAGAGTGTATTTGATCAGAATATAATGTACAAAGGAATAAAAGAAAGAAATTAAAGATTTTTAATTGTTCAAAAATGATTGCAAATACAATTGATTATTTTTGCCCTTAGCGATAAGCAGGTATTATTATTCTTGTTTTGGATATAATTGGCTAGCCATATGGACACCTCTGTACCGCGGTGCAAGCATGACGACTTGCTTTGCTATGGGTGGGATCTTTGATCTCCATAGCTTTAGTGAAAGTTAAAGTGTATCTATTTTCTGCTCTGTGAGACTTGATCTTTCGAGATCATTTCTCTATCTGTTCAGTGGGACCTTCGGGTCCAGTCCCGAGTATCCTTTTTGAGAATCCTATTATATTGCACTAGGGGCGCATCGAAATGAATAAATTGGTACTGTTTAATTGAATTGAATATAAAAAGTTATAACGAAAAATATTTCGTTTGAAAGAAAATGCAAAGTTGAAATAAATCTGTAAAAGTTTCTGAAAAATATAATTAATAAGAAAAAGAAAAAAAAAGGTTTTATAAGAATAAAATATTAAATCAATGTTTAGTTAAACTTTTATAAGGATTTAAAATGTATTTTATTTTACGTGAAAAAGATATATTTAATTAATTGGTATTTCTTGTACCAATTACTATTATGAAAAGTGACAAGTTTGGAAAATAATATTAATTTCCTGCTTAAAGTTAAAAAGTGATGATATTGACATGAAGTGAAACTTAATGCTTAGGTAACGTCTTTCTGAAAGAAAAGTTAAATGAAGAGTAAAATAATAAAAAGTCACATAATTGTTCAATGAGAAAAAAAGTAAAAGACATAAGTCTCAACAAATATTTAAACATAAGTAATGAATAAAAGAAGGAAAGAGAATTTGACTGCAAAGTGTCCCGAAATAGCTATATCACTTTACAATAAAGCTTAAAAGCCTTTAAATAATAATGTATTTATTAGTTAAAAGTTAAAGTAAAATAAAAGAATAAATAGCGAGAAGTGTAATTATAATACAGATTGAATAATTGAACAGTAAATCAAGAATTAAAAACAGTTTATTTTGGTACTAGTAAAGACACGAGTACCAATACACATTGCTAAATGAAATGATAATTAAATCGCTGTGGCTAAAAGATAAAACAAAAGTAATGATAAAAGTAAAAGTTATAGTAAAGATTAACGTAAAGGTAAAAGTAAATCCGATATCGATCCACCTAAGAAGATATTGTAAAGTAAAGTTGAAAGTTTGGAAACAAAAGAACAATGATTACCAAAATACGAGTTAATAACATGACTATTGTTAACCGAAGTAAAAGAAAATGTTTAATGAAATAAAAATAATAGTAGCATAAATTACGAAATTATGCTTTATTCTGGAAAATTCTTGGATTAGTAGTCACCACTGAGCATATTTAATGCTAAGCACGTAGTGTTTACTGCGTGCAGGTTTTGAAGTATTGCGGGAGCACGGTAGATCCAGATCGGAAGAGAATATTTTTGTATTAGTTTGATGTAAGCTTTTGGCATGTATATACTTAGTTAATTAAGGTAAAGTCTGAACTGTGGTTTGACTATATTTATGATTATTATTGGATGAGTGTTTGATGTAAAATTTTGGCCTGAAGTTATTTTTGATGGAATATGACATGGTATGAATATCATGATAGCACAGCGGAAAAACAAAAATTTTATCATACATACCATACATATCCAAAGCTAGAAACGAAACATGCAATTTTAGGGTTGTAGAACTTACAACTTTTGATGCCTTTTAAATATTGAATTAGGTGATGGCCAGCAACTAAGATGACTTTGTCCGCCCTAGATCTCGATCACCAATGCCAAGGAACA
>JBBPFJ010000618.1:0-69456 GCA_037975025.1 Excoecaria agallocha
CAATTACCCTCACTAAGAATTATAAGATGGATCTCTTTAGTCTCAATCTTATGGAACCCTCTATTGATTGGTATCACAGTTTGGATAGGAAAATCAAAGATGATTGGGAGAGGTTGACGGAGGAGTTTTTTAGGCAGTATGATTTCAGTACACATATGGAGGTCACTTTGAAAGATTTGGAATTGTTACATCAAAAACCTATGAAATCCTTCCATAAATACCTCACTTGATGGAGGAAAAAAATAATGGAGATGAAAAGGAAGTATGGTACACAGGATCATATTCGTTTATTCATTTGAAATGCTAATCCTCACCTGAAGGAAGGTTTGAAGATGAAGCAGTTAAAGGACTAAAAATCCTTAAAAGATATAGCCATTGAAGCAGAGGGGGAATATCTTACAAAAATGCTAGTTCTACGATTTGAATAGTGTAGGTTATGATAGCAATAAGCAAGGATTCGAATGTTCAGGTCTTGGTAAGAATGTCGGTAACAGTAATGGTAGTAGAGGTAACAATGGAAGAACCGCTGAAGCATTGGTAATAAGATTCAACCAATACCATTACTCTGAGTTAGGTAAGTCATTATCTTAGTGCCTTAGCTATTTGGTGAAAGAAGGAAAGCTACAACCTATGCCACATAAGCTCACAAGAGTCAAGGATAGTCGGGACATAGGTTTGATTGGTATTATGCCTTTCATCAAAACACAAGGCATGAGACCAATTATTGTTGTACCTTGAGGGATCAAATCCAATACTTGATTAATTCACGATAGATTCTTTATCTTAAAAAAAAAGCTAAGAAGAAAGAAGCCTATCATGTTGTGCCTCCATTAGTGTTCATGTTAGGGTCGAGGTTACCAGAATGGTATATTCTTAGAGATTTATATGGTAATGAGTGTTTAGCTATCACTTGTAAGGCTCAAGAAAGCAGTAATGGTTCAGATACAAGTATAGAGGGATCAATAGAGAAGGGAGAATCAATCCAGCTACTGGATATATGGGATACAAATAGTGAAGTGGGCTAAATTTAGGCTCAAAAAGAGCTAACAGACCTATAGGAAACTGATGAAGATGAGAAGAAAGTGACTAATGGAAAGATGATTCAAGCTATCATTAAGAGTGGTAGGGTTATGACTGAGGTTAAAAGGCTACAAGAATTTTCTGCACCTACAGAAGAGAGAGCTATAGAGGATAAACTGGTTTTGAAGCAACTTGAAAAAATGTCTACTCAAATTTTGCTTTGAGATTTGTTGAGGTAGTCGCCTTCTCATAGGTAAACTTTGGTGGAAGCTTTATGTGAGTAAGAATCACCACCATCGTATCTCCTTCCAAGTTGCTAAAGATGGTGAAGGGTGATTTCGAGAGAAAGATTGTGTTCACTAATGCAGACCTCCCTTTGGAAGGATGCAAGCATAATTGCCCTCTGTACATTAGGACTAAAGTAAATGGCAGGGATATTGCATGTGTAATGGTGGATGATGGTTTTTCTATCAATGTGTGTTCCTTTATAGCAATGGTGGCCTACGATATTGATGAGACCATGCTCACTAAGTCTCAACTCACTATAATAGCTTATGACAACTCTAAGAGGTAAGCTATTGACACTTTCAAAGCAGTAGTGAAGATGGGACCTATTGAGATTGAGGTACAATTTGCAATGCTATAAATACCATATAATTTCTCATTGTTATTGGGGTGACCTTGGGTTACACAAGCTGGGAGGGGTTCCTTTCACCCTGTACCAGATGGTTTGAATTCCTCATAAAGGGGTATGGTCACTATTAAGGCAACAAGAGAGAATTCAGTTTCCACCTTGTGTATAGCTAATCATCCATTTGATAGGTTCCACATAGTCGAGATTGGTGGTGAGAAAAAAAATAGATTTTCTAAGTCCTCAGGCTATTAATATGATGAAGAAAATGAGTTATTTACTAGGCACCGGATTGGGAAAGATTTCTCAGGTGATCACTACACCTATTGCTTCAATAGGCCAGAAAGATAGGAAAGGTTTCGGTTATTGTGAGAATGATGCTAAGAAGCAATCTAACCTCCAGTTTGAGAAAATTCCTTATATATTGGAAAGTTTCATGCCAGCATCCAAATAATGCAAGTATTATGTAGAAGTTGAGCCAATGGTGGTTTAGGGAAAGATCTGATGGAATATGACATGGCATTTATATGATGATCATGCATTGGAAAAACAATAAAATTCGATCATACATGCCAAACAATTCCATAACAAGAATCAAAACATGCAATTTTAGGGTTTTAAAACTTACAACTTTAGATGCACTTCAAGATTTGATTTGATGATGACTAGCAACCAAGAAGGATATGTCAGCCTTAGATCTTCACCATCAATGCAAAAGGAACAACCTTTATGCCACTCCTCTCTATGTTCACACACACAATTGCAAGCAAAGCTTAAAACTGAGATTGCTAGCTCTCTATTTAAGTATTGTGTAATGGCAATGGATTAAAGCTACAAGATTTGATCTTGCACTTCTGTTAGGTGCTATTGCTGCCCAAGAACACAAGAGAATGAGGAAGAATCCTTTCTCCTTGTGAATTGGGCCAAGAGAAAAATGTGTGTGAGAGAGAGTGTTTTCACGCCACACACACACACTTGCTAGGGTTTTCTTTTGTTTTCCAATATATATCATTTAATTTTGTAAGTGATAATTCTGAAATCCACTACCTTAAGATAGTTAATTTACCCTTAATCACTTCCTTAAAATAAGTAATATATATTGATTCAAACTCTTTTGAATTTAAAATTCAAATTAATTTGAAATAAAACATAAGACATTTTAATCTAATAAATCACTTAATTAAAATTTGTACATGTGCCAAAATTTCTTGATATTTATCTAGGAATTTCGGTCACTTCAATTTCCACTTAAGTGATTTAATTTGATTAAAATTCTTTTAGGCTTTAATACTCAATTAATTAAATTAATACAAGATATTTAATTAATTGAAATTAAACCTTATGGGCTGAATTTCTCTCTCTCATGGACCAAGGTTCAATAGCAATTTTAATACCCATTACACACATTAATTTGACTTTAATTAAAAGCCCAATACTTTAATTAAATATCTTAAGCCTAATGCTTTGTGTGTGATCCTATAGGTCCATTTAATGTTGGCAATGAATTAATGAATTAATTCAAAGGCTATATATATTCTCTAGCAAGATATTATAGCATTCTAAATTAAACGAAAATGCATATGGCATTTAGTGACCTAATGCAATTTTGCATAGTCCCTTACCCATAAATATCAGAATTAATATAAGGCATAGAACTATTCATCCTTATATATATTAATTCCTTTCTTGATATTCCAGTGACACTAAACTCTCAGATAAATGATGATTACTCATTATTTCATCTCGGTATGGCCATACACTTCTCAAATCACTGATCAAGTGGCTGATGATATTTTCTCTCTTATTGAGAGGGGTAATCCCTTCGCTTCTCTCATGCTCTCTAACATGAATCAATGCATACCCGTACTTGTTACTCTGTTACGAGCACGTTAGGTGTATGTCAAAGTACACACTAATTCATAAAGAGTTTCATAGAGATTTTAGGTCTAAGAACTTTGATACAAAACTTGCATATGAGGAACACTTATGACTTTTACCATGTAGTGTTCTCATGAACGGATCGAATCCAGATACCATGTTCTAAACATGTATCTATGATCTCTGATTGAGACTCTTGTCCTTATGATCTGTAAGACATAACTCAACTTATCATAGAAAGCATACTAGTCTTAATTCATTATTATTTCCATAACAATGATTGACTAGGGATATTTAGAATGAAGTCTCTATTATTTCAAGGTCTTACAACCATGTGCCTCACACATGATAACTTAAACTGAAACAACATTCTTGGACAGTTCTATCAATTGATATGCACATGAATACAATAGATAAAACAAATGCCTCATTTTATTAACTAAAGTGTTTTATTACAATGTATTGGGGCTAGGGCTTACACAAACAAGATCATCCTTGGATTTGAGATTTTTGATGATGTCTTTGAATGGTCAGCTGGATCTATGAAGCCTATATTGGGGTTTTAGGATGAAAAAGTTATGGTTAAGCTTGCTAATTTGGATTTAGGTCATCTTAAGGAGGTGCTGATGCCAGAGTTGTTAGACACTAGCACTAAGGGGAAGAAAAAGATCGAGTGCAAGTCTGTGGTACTTAAAAAGAAGACGTCATTAGAAAAAGGAGAGGTTTTCGCTGCTACATCGATTGTCTCCGACCTGAAAGACAATTCTTTTATTGATGTAATTTATATTTTTGAGTTATTTTGTGATGATGTACCTTTTACTTCTTAATTTAATAAGATAAATAACTTTGCTTATTTATGTAATGTCTCATCTCATTACATCATGCATGATTATAATCACGACGTATTCATATTTGACATTAATTCAACAAAATGACCCCTATTTAATCTCGGCACCAAAGATAATCCTAAGGAGATCTTGATTGCATCCGATATAACTCTTAAAGAGAGAATAAAATTTGAGAGAACATTGAAAAAATATGAAACAGTATTTGTTTATACCTATATAGACATGCCCGAGATTGACAGAGATGTTGCAGAACATGCCATTCCAACATATCCAAATAGTAAGCAAGCAAAATAAAAGCTTCAAAGACTCAGCTAGAGTAGGCAAAAAAAGGTAAAAGAAAAAGTAAACAGACATATTGAAGCTAAGTTATTGCTTGAGGTCCAATATCTTAATTAGCTAGCCAATGTTGTTCTTATTGCTAAGATAGATAGGAAGGTGCAAATGTGTGTAGACTATCGAGAATTAAACAAAGCTTACCCAAAAGATAACTTTCCACTCCCACACATAAATCTGTTGGTCGATAGTACGGAAAAGTGCATGATGTACAACTTTATTGATGGATATGCAGGGTATAATTAGATTTTGAAGAAGAAAATAGATAGGGTAAAAACAACCTTCATTACCAAATAGGGAACTTATACGTACAAAGTTATGCCATTTGGATTGAAGAACATGAGAGCTACTTATCAGGGGATTGCTACCAAGATCCTCGGTGATTTGATCCATAAGGAAGTAGAGGTGTAGATCGATGATATGATGATTAAATTAGACATAAGGGAAGGACACTTTAAAGCTCTGGATACATTTTTCCAATGGATCGACAAGTACAATCTTTGCCTCAATTCAAAAAAGTGTGTGTTTGGGGTAACCTCTGGTAAGCTATTTGGGTATGTAGTTAGTCAAAAAAGGATAGATATGGATCCAGATAAGGTGAAAGCCATTTAGGAAATGCCAGTAATTGGGAATAAAAAAGAGATCAAAGGATTTTTAGGGAAAATTCAGTACATTAGCTAATTCATTACCAAGCTTACCTCCATATGTGAGCCAATCTTCAAGCTTCAAATAAAGGATCAGCTGATTAAGTGGAATGAGGATTATCAAAAGGCCTTTAACACCATCAAGGAATACTTGCTACATCCTTTAGTTTTCCAGCTGCCTAGATGATCAAAGTTGTTGATCCTATATATAGCAATGGAGAAGGGTTCAATAAGAGCTATATTAGCCCAAAAAGATGATACCAAAGCTAAATTCACCATGTATTACTTGAGCAAAAAGCTTCTACCATATAAGGTCAAATATACAGATGTAGCAAATATTTATCTAGTGGTGATGTAGGCCTCAAAGATGTTGAGACACTACTTCCATTCTTATAAGATCTAAGTAGTGGCTAAGCATAATTCACTCAAGTACCTCCAGTCAGCACCATCCTTATTGGGAAAATGGGAAGGTGGTTGTTGTTCTTACATTAAAGTGAAGTATATAACTTAGAAAATGATCAAAGGAGGGCAGTTGCAGAATTTCTTTCTGATCACCCATTAGAATGAGATCAAGTTGAGTATGAATTTCCAGATGAAAGAGTCGGTGCCATAATGACCTAGGGTTGGTAGATATACTTTAATGAGGCTACCAATAATAGAGAGCTAGAGCTAGAGTCATCCTTATTACACCTGATGCTAAAAAACACACTTTGGCCCAGAAACTAGGATTTAAGGTTACTAACAATGAAGCCGAGTACGAAGCCTGCATATGTAGGATGGAAGCCTTGGTTACATAGGAGGCAAAGGCTATTGAGGTATTTAGGGATTCATCCTTGGTAATCCACCAAGCTAATGGAAAATGGTCCATTAAAGAAGAAATATCGGTACCTTATATGGAATATTTAAGGAGATTAAGTAGTTAGTTTGAGACATGGACATTTCACCATGTGCCACAGGATGAGAGTCAATTGGCAGATGCCTTGGTAACCCTAGTGTCTATCTTTGACAATTAAAAAGGGATAGTTATGAGATCGATAATAGTTACAAGCTCACTCAGACCATGCTTTGAAAGTGAATGACTCATGAGCCTAGAAGGATTCGATGGCAAACCTTAGTATTATGATGTCCAAAATTATTTGGAGACTTTCAAGTTACTCGAAAAAGTGATGAAGAAAGATTAAAAGATAATTTGAAATTTATCAAGCTAGTTCATCATTGTAGATGGAATCCTATAAAAAAGATAAGTTGACAGTATCCAGTTAAGGTGCTTGGATGAGAGATAGGTAAAGAGAGTTATGGAAGAAACTTATGTAGAGGTATACAGGACCTACATGAATGGATTAATGTTGGCTAGGAAAATCATGCAACAAGGAAACTATTATCTAACCATGGATGTTGACTGCTCCAAATATGTCAAGATGTTCCATCAATACCAACAATACATCAACTTAAGTCATCTGTCAGTTTTGAAATTATGCAATTTATCCTCACTTTGGCCCTTTTCAGCTTGGGGAATAGACATCATTGGAGAAATCCACTCAATAACTTCTAATGGTCATATATACAACACAATCACCATCAATTACTTCATAAAATGGGTAGAAGTAAAGTCCTTCAAAAGATCGAGGGCATGAGAGATGGCTCAATTCATCAAGAGAAACCTCATTTGTAGGTACAGAGTGCTTCATGACATAATATCAAATAATAAGGTTCAGTTCAAGGCAAAAACCAAATATGTGCTACTAAAGTACAAGATCCATCATCATATGTCACCACCTTACCATCCTTAGGTGAATGGGGTAGTTGATGCCACCAATAAGAATTTGAAGATGATCTTGTCTAAGACTGTGTAAACGTACAAGGATTAGGTAAAAAAGTTACCATTTGCACTTTGGAGGTACAAAACCACTGTTAGAACATCTACAAGGTCCACTTCCTTTTCTCTTGTATATGGCTCAAAAGTAGTGCTGCCAGTAAAGATTAAATTACTGTCCTTAAGGGTTGTATTAGAGGCCAAGTTGCTAGAGTCGGAGTTGGCAGAACATAGAATGGCACAGCTAAACCTATTAGATGAAAATTGAATGAGGGCTTATTACCATAATAAGCTATATCATAAAATATTAGCACGGTCCTTTGGAAAAAAGGTCAAAGGCCATCATTTAAAAGAAGGGGATTTGGTATTTAAGTAGATGAGGCCCGATTTACCTGACTATAAAGAAAAGTTCAGACTGAATTGGGAAGATACCTTTATTCTAAAGAAATTACTTTCTAATAGGGATGTTATCCTTACGAACAGTGATGGGAATGAATTTAAGGAGCTTATTAACATCGACAAATTAAAAAGATTCCATGGCTAAGAAAAGAAAAGAAAAATCCAAAATAAATAAATACCCCATAGGTCAAAAATAAAAAAAAAGATGGTCTTGCTAAAATTGGGTACCCTACTAAGGTAAAAACCAAAAAAGGCACCTTAGGTAAAAATTAAGGGTTAAAAGAAAATAGCCAATCAAGAAAACCTACTGGGGCTAATTGATGACAGGAGTTGAATACACTTAAAAATGACACCATTTGATATTAAATAAAGGTTGTGTTTTGTATTAATTGTCATATCATGATTATCATCATTGCAATGTTGTATCATATAGGCATGCATGAATAATCTAAGTTATGCAAGCAACAATGACAAAACAAGGCAAAGCTAAGAAATCACAACACCACCCAAGCATGACAATAGCATAAAAGTATCAACCATGCAAATAAGCTAACAAAAAAAAAAGTAATAAAAACATCTACTCTAGTAGTCATTGCTGCAATATAATTACATGTCCAGAAAAAGAATGAAAACAATAATTGTCAATCCTTGCCCAAGAAAAGCTCATTAGCTGGCACCATGCCCCGAGGGTCCTTTCTACCTGGATGCCTTAGAAGGAATGCTCTAGTATGGGGTGTCTCTATGACATATGAACGGTACTCCACACTAGTCTCGAAATCATAAATGGTCATCGGAAAAATGTTTAGCCTCACAGGTAAATACCTCTAAATATAGTGGTACCTCATTACAAAGGCATCAGTCAGGTCCCCTCCTCTGAAGTTCAAACGTGAACATACCATCTCTTTCCTGAGGCCAAATTGTTGGGTGCAGTGGGTGGTAATGTAGAAAGTTACCCGATAAAGACCAAAAAGGGGCACGTACCCAGAACTCCCATCTTAAGTCACATAATCAACATGGATCTACGGATACATGAAGGTTACCCTCTGCTCTGCTACTAAGCTCAACCATATAATGCCTTCTTGCATAGAACTGATCAATACCATTGCATGCATGCACTAAAAAACCTCAAGGAGTATATATCCACGATTTAAGGAGGAGGCTTGACCAGCATTTTTAATTTCTACTACAACCAAGTCTAAAAAAATAATGATAAATAGTAATATAAAAAAACAAAAATAATAATGAACATAAAAGCCATTAGAATGGTTTGACATCTGTCTTAGGCAAAAATTAGGCACAAAATCATGTGAAGAATCTGAAAAAAATGCATGTCTCGTAAAGAAAAGTGTCAAAGTGAGAAATAATTCTTATCTCTTCCATTGAAAAATATACATGTATTTATATTGTTTACAAGAGTTGAATTAGGAAACAAATCCCTAACAATTTCCTATAATTAAGCTAACAATCAATCCCTATAATTAAGCTAACAGTTGTACATATCATAACACTCCCCCTCAAGCTAGAGCATAGATATTGATCATGCCCAGCTTGTTACAAATGTAGTCGATCCGATTCCCATGTAACGCTTTAGTGAATACATCAGCTAATTGGGTTCCTGTTCTGACATGTGAAGTTGAGATTGATCCATCTTCTAGTTTCTCTCGAGTAAAATGACAGTCAACTTCTATATGTTTGGTTCTCTCATGAAACACAGGATTATTTGCAATATATATAGCTGCTTGATTGTCACACCATAAGTTCATTGGTTTAGACTGAACAAACCCAATCTCTCCAAGCAAATGACGTAGCCATATAAGTTCACAGGTAGTCTGTGCCATAGCTCTATATTCGAATTTTGCACTTGATCAGGACACCACATTCTGTTTCTAACTCTTCCAAGAAACAAGATTACCCCAAACAAAGACACAATAACCGGTGGTGGAATGCCTGTCTGAAAGATCTCCTGCATAGTCTGCATCCGTGAAACCTTCTATAGTGTGGTGACCATGATTTCGATATAAGATGCCATGTCCTGGTGCACCTTTTAAATATCTCAGAATATGTACAACAACATCCCAGTGTGAGGTTCTAGGAGATGACATAAACTAACTAACAACACTTACTGGAAAAGCAATGTCAGGACGAGTGATAGTAAGGTAGTTCACTTTTCCCACAACCTTCCTATATTTTTCAGGATTCTCAAACAAGTCTCCATCTTCAGCTTTCAGCTTCACATTTGGTATCATAGGCGCATCACATGCTTTTGCCTCAATAAAACCAGCACCATCTAATAAATCCAGGCAATATTTTCTTTGAGATAGATAGATCCCTTTCTGACTGTGAGAAACTTCAATCCCTAAGAAATATTTCAATGGTCGCTAAATCCTTGGTTTGAAAGTGAGTCCCAAGGAATGCTTTCAACCTCTCGGGGGGGGGGGGGGTAATTCTAGCTTCATCACTTCCAGTTATCATTATATCATCCACATATACAACCAACAAAATGCACCAAAAAATAGATGATGTAAAGAACACTGAGTGATCATATGCACTTTTTCGTAGGCCAAACTCAATCACAACTGTACTAAATCTCCCAAACCAAGCACGAGGGGACTGTTTTAACCCGTATAATGACTTTCTTAATTTGCACCACCTTCCCTGACTCCCCCTGAGCAACAAAACTAGGTGGTTGCTCCATGTAAACTTCTTCACTCAAATCCCCATGCAAGAATACATTCTTCACATCAAGTTTATGAAGTGGCCAACTGTAATTAGCAGCTAAGGAAATAAAACAATTGAACAGATGAAAGTTTTACAACTGGAGAAAAGGTCTTCGAATAATCCACTCCATATGTTTGTGCATATCTTTTAGCAACCAATCGAGCTTTCAATCTAGCAACAGAGCCATCAGGATTCATCTTAATAGTAAACACCCACTTACAACCAATAGCCTTTTTCTGAGAGGGCAAAGGTAGAAGATCCCAAGTATGATTCTGCTCTAAGGCCATCATCTCTTCTTTCATTGTAGCTCGCCAACCATCATGAGCGAATGCTTTAGTAAGGGATGTTGGAACAGCAATAGAGTCTAAGGAAGCCACAAAAGACTTGGAGAAGGTGATAAAGCATAATAAGATACAAAAGAAGAAACAGGGTAAGTACATGTGCGTTTACCTTTGCCGAAGAGAAATAAAAAGGTCAAGGCTAGGATTTGGTGGTGGTGGAGGATCTAAAGAAGAAGCAGGAGTAGGAGGTGTCTCAGATAGAATGATGCACACGTTGAGAATAAACTTGATGAATAACAGGTCGAGAAGGAGGAGATACTACCTGTTCACCTACCAGTATAAACAAGAAAATCATCCCCTAAATCACTAGAAGGCAAAGAAGAGGACACAGAGAGAAACTAAAAGAAAGGTGTATGTTAAAAAAATGTAACATTAGTAGATACCAAATAACGACCCAAAGAAGGTGAGTAACAATGATACCCCTTTTGTTCACAGCGAGTATCCCAGGAAGACACACTTAAGAGATTTAGGATCAAGTTTTGAAACCTGAGGTCTCATGTCTTGAACAAAGCAAGTACATCCAAAAATTCGAGGAGAAAGATGAAAAAGGTGTAGATGAGGGAAAAATAAGAGAATATGGAATTTTACCGTCGTCAAGAACAGAAGAGGGGCATTCTGTTGATTAGAAAAACAAGCAGTAGAAACAGCATCTACCCAAAATATTTTAGGAACCTGCATATGAAACATTAGTGCCCAAGCAACCTCTAATAAGTGATGATTTTTCCGCTCAGCTACACCATTTTGCTGAGGGGTAACAATACAAGAAGACTGATGAATAATACCATGCTCAGAGAGATAAGATTTAAAAGAATAAGAAACATATTCTTTAGCATTATCACTTCTCAAAATACAGATGGATTTGTTGAATTGAGTCCTTAATTTCAACATGAAAAGCACAAAATATAGGTAAAACAACTCTGATCGAGATTTCATAGGATAAAGCCAAGTAGCCCGAGAATAATCATCAATAAATGTCACAAAATAACGAAAACAAAGTTTGGATGTAACAGGACATGGACGTTTATTTAATCTAGGAGAATAAGATACTCTATGATGTTTAGCAAATTGACAAGCTTCACACTCTAAATTAGATTCCCTTTTAAGACTAGGACATAACTTTTGTAAAGTTAAAAGAGGAGGATGACCAAAACGATAATGAAGTTGCAAAAGAAAAGATGAACTTGTACAAGCAATGGATCGAGGCACTGGTTGAGAAGTTGATTCAAGAGCATACAAGCCATTCACCAAACAGCCTCTACCAAGAATCTGCTTCATCCCAAGATCCTGAAAAAGACAATAATTGGGATAGAAAATAACACAATAGTTAAGATTTTGGGTAATTTGGCTAACAGATAACAAGTTAAAAGGAAAAGATGATAAACATAAAACAAATGACAATGGAAGAGAATTTGTTGGGTCAGCTATCCCACGTCCAATTATAGAAGCAGTAGATCCATTGGCTAATGTAACACAAGGTAAATTAGCAGTAGATTTGAACGAAGAGAGAATACCTGTGTTGCCAGTCATATGATCGGTAGCACCTGAGTCAATGACCCAACTACGAGATGAGGTGAAAAGACATGCAACAGGGTTACCTGTATTAGCGAAAGCTAAAGTCCCAGAAGATAACTGCTGTGAATCATAAGTGGCAGTTAAACGAGCATACTCATCTCCTGAAATGGTGACAGATGGTAAGGATGATTGTGGAAGCGGTAGGATGCCATCCTGAGTAGCTACATTTGTAAACCTCTTATTATTCATCTGACTTGAGCTCTTGGAGGGTTTCCCATGTAATTTCCAACAATTATTTTTAATGTGCCCCTTAACTCTACAATAATGACATGTACGAGAATTACTACTATTCCCAACAACAGAACTACTATTTCCACCTTTACCTCCATGATTACTATCCGAAGCATTACTAACCAATGCCACTATATCATTGGGTATCATACTGGAAGGCAAATCACCATCTTTACAAACTCGAAGAAAATGAGCATAAACTTCAGTAAAAGAAGGAAGTGACGCACCAGTTAACAATTGTGTGCGTGCCACATCATATTTAGAACCCAATCCTACTACGAAAAACTACACCACAATCTGCTCCTCTTGTTCTTGCATTTGTTTAACATCAGCAACAATAGGAAACATAGCCCCCTTTTCTTCAAAGGCTTGTTTCACTTTAGTATAATACTGGAACAAGGATCGACCTTTTTGTTTCGCTCGATAAATCTTTAGCAACAAATCATGGACACGGGACATATCTTGTTTGCAGGCATACAAAAATTCTAGATATCCCCATAATTCTTTTACACTATCACAATGATCCACAACATCATCAACAACAGGATCTAAAGTATTCTGAATTTGATTAAACAACTTATAATCCTCCATTAACCATTTCTTTCTACTAACAGCATCATCTTTAGATGGTGGATTACTAGTTAAATGGTCCTCCAAGTCTACACTCGTCATAAATCTACAGATTGTTCTTTTCCATTGTGCATAATTATTACTTCCAGTCAGTTTTCTATCCGTAATTTTAGAAGAACCAAACATAATTTCAGTAACAATCTTTTTATCACTATTCTCAGCCATTTAAACCCATCACAAATAACTGTAATCAATGAAATCAGCAAAGAGAGCAATATACCTCACCAAAAAAGCAGCAGCAGCAGGTAGTGTAAGAACAGAACGCACACCAGAGAAGAGGTAAGAATGGATCTTGAGAGAGAGAACTCTAGAAGAGACTGGATGAGAAAACTGACACTGCAATCTGGTTGGAAACACTCAGGCAATGTCGGAGCTGAAAGTGGAGGTTCGGCAGACAGGCCACGCGCCATTACTCGCCAGTGTGTGAAATGGCGATGATCCTTCGAGAGGCGTATGAGACTCACTCGCGACTCCGATGGTCATCGAAAAAAGGTGAAATGGCCAGACTGAATGAGGCGCTTCTCCCTGTGGTGGCAGTGAGAACAACCGATCATCAGAAAATATCACCCTAAGGAGCAGATCTCAAAACCCGGGAAACCAAAAGAAGGAAAAATCTGATACCGACATGAGGAAATCGGAACCCTCAAACAAAAGATCCAGAAACTCGACTAGGCTCTGATACTATGTGAAAGTGAGAAATAATTCTTATCTCTTCAATTGAAAAATATACAGGTATTTATATTGTTTACAAGAGTTGAATTAGGAAACAAATACCTAACAATTTCCTATAATTAAGCTAACAATCAATCCCTATAATTAAGCTAACAGCTGTACATATCATAACAAAAAGCTAGTGTGAAAACCTACAAGTGGTACACTACCATAACTATAAATACCTAGAGCAATAGAGGACTACCGATAAATAGAGCGATAGGACTAGCATTCATAACGTGGGAATGGGGTGAGTCCTTTGCAAATTCCATTGATGACCTAGAATAATCAGCAGTCTCCTAAGATGCCATCTTCACCTGTGATGCAAAAATAATGGGCTAAACACATAAAAATGGTAACACCCACAACATAAGTTTCATTGCCATTAAAGTAGTATAAACTGTCAAATAGCATATTGAGCATTACAAGTTTAGAAGGTTCAGTAAGGACCCTAACATGAAAAGGGTAAATTACTAGGCATGAATAGCTTCCCATGGATAGTTGGGCACATAGTTAGGCACACATGGAAGGGTGCCTAGATAGAAAGGGACACTTAAGACGGTGGTAAACTCTTCATAAAGTGGGAAATTTTCTACATTATTAAAGCAAAACATATGAAAATAGGGATCCCAGTAATGCATTGAAGCCAATAGCAGATGTTCATCTAGTTCTACCCTTTGGCGGAACCTTAAAATGGAGTAAGGGGACAAAATGGGGTTATCCCAAGTAGAGTAATCATCTAATAATAAAGGAAGGCACTCAAAAAAAGGAGTCGTATTGGCCAAAGTATGATATAAAGCAACACAATTGAAGGTACAGATGTGAGAGATGGAAAGAGATGAGATAAATTTAAGTAGGGAACAAAGGCTAGCTGAAAATCTGGAACCCCTATTTGTAAGTTAGCCTGTATAGCCGTGTAGTCTGAATGTATGCCTATATATTGGTCCTAGTTACCACCTATGAAAATGAACAATAAAAAATAGCCTTGTATGTCATACACCTCATCTTGAATCATTTAACAAAGCCATGCATGCTTTCAGCATAATTTTTGTAGGTTTTAGTTCACAATTCACAATTCAAGGTCAATTAACAATTCAAGGTTATGATCTCTATAAGATATTTTAAATGATTCAGAGAGTATATCTTGCACATGTGCATAAGAACAAAAGCACCAAAAAAAGTAGCAAAATATAAAATCATTAATTGAAAAAACAGAGAAAAAATAAGATATGTATAGTAAATGAAATGGCATGTTAAGTATGTAATGGTAAATGAAAAAAATAGAAATAAATACATAATAAACATGGTACTAATAAGGAATATTTTGTTGATAATACTTTGGTACAAAAATAGTTTCTCGTAAATAAGTTGTAAATAAAATAATTTTGCTTGTTTAGGTTAATAAAATTGAGAGATTGTAAATTTTTAGAATTATTCTTGAAAAATTGGGGTTATTTTACATTAGTTTGGGTCAAAACCCATGCAAAAATGCTATTGATTAACATTTTGATGTATGGAAATGTTTCGTGTTTAAAACTTTTCAAATATGGATTTTTATGTCTTACACCATAATGCACGACTTTGTATGGGAGAGTACGATCTTATGCTTTCTTGTACGCCCATGTATTCCCTCAAACTTAAATGCTATCGATTTTTTTCTTCTTTTCCTTTCTTTCTTTTTCTTCTTCTTCTTCTTCTTCTTCTTCTTCTTCTTCGATTTCAAAAGGTAGCCTTCGATTTTTTGATCTTTTCTCATCTTATAAGCAATATTTTATGATTATAATCTGGTACACTACTGGATTTCCCATTACACATGTTTTGAATTTGATTTTATGAGTTTTCATCAAGTCTTGCTTGTTCGCCAAAAAAAAAGTATTTTCATGATTTTTTTACCTATTTTTATGGTCCAAATGGGCATGAAACTATGTAAGATTATTGATATGAGTTGATATGAGTATGTGTAATGAAATATTAGAGATTATTTTTAATTTTTTTTTGAAAAATAATTTATTAAAATATACAAGAGTAGGATTGAGCACTTCGATTTGACTATTAGTTTGATTTTTTTGGTTATTATGTATATAATTACTTATATGGTTGATTATTTTGCTGGACAAAAATGGACCTATCTGTAGTGTGTGTACTTTTCATAAAACAAGGAAAGATGGATAGACTGGTATGTAAAATAGGGCATGTACATAAAAGGATAATGCAATGGAAATAAGAACGATGCTAGTTAGTATGCATTAATTGATCTTGTTGTATATAGCCTAGCAATGCAAAATGTATGGCAAATATAAAAAAAAATGGAAAATGTCTAAGTAAGACTATGTATGGTAGTGATAATAGAATGTATACATAATTTGCAAATGAGGATAAAGTAGAAAAAAAGGGAGAAGTAGTACAGGTTGACACAATTTACTTATTTTAAGGTAGATTATTCCTTTTCTTTTAAAGAAATGCAAGCATTAATGGTAGTTTCTCATATGTGAATAAGAATAATAGTAACAAAATAGTCATAACAATATATGCATACGAATAATAATGGTTTTCAATCACTTGACTTAGTTGTTGTATATATCTTGCTTTTATGACGTTTTGGCATGACTACTAGATGCCCAATGGCAGGTTAGGAGAAACCAAATGTTGCTTAGCTATTATAGTTTTTTATGGACAAGTTTTATGTAGGATTGGGCCTAGTTTTTCTAAGCTGTATGATACCAAAATTTAGGCACAAAATGTTATAATGTCTAAATGACACCCTCATATAATGCACCCTGACTAATTTTGAAACTTTAAATTATGTAGGATATGGATCCCCATTACCCCATATGGATGACACTTGAATAGGCTACTCGCTATCAAACTTTAAGAGAAGTCTGCATGTTACTAAAAATGTTTATGTCTATAGGGTTATTAGGTCACCTTAGGTTGCTAAAAGAGGCTGATGACCTAATAGCACGAGCGGGATGGATGCACTTTTATGCAAAGGCCTACCAAACTTATCCAGAAATGAGCAGACAGTTCTTAACCACATTTTAATACTTGGGAAATCAGAGGCTGGATGATGCGGAGGGCATCATTACATATTACATCCATGCTCAACTGGTGTCCATGACATATAGGCAATTCACTTAGATTTTAGGGTTGCCTATAGGAGAGGGTGTGGTCAGACCCAAGAGATCCACTTCGGGAAAGATGTGGGCAGTTATTAAATGACTAGGTGTCCTATATGTGCAGAGGACAACGAAGTCTACCATGATGTGATCCCAATTACTATGCTACCTATACAAGGTTCTTTCTTATTCCTATTTGGAAAGGATAAGTAGTCCTAGTTCCATTGTGATGGTAGAGACTAATGGTTTATAGGGTATAGTGAATGGTAGGTACGTAGACTTAAGCCATGCCATCTTAGGACACATATGTGCAACACAGTGTAACTTGAATGATGCTACAGTCATTGAAGTTTTGGTGACTAGATTACTTTTAGTCAAGGGCATGCAAAAGGCTTTGATAGGGCCATCTACTAGAGAGGGTATATACTTAGAGAGGTGGCATATGCATATGCATGGCTAGAGAAGATGATGCCACTCTTGATGAGATCAGGTTGATGACCTTGGAGGAGATAGATAGGGCCTTCCGCCTAGGTAAGGAGATACCGGAGCACGAGCCACAGCTGCCATATCCTGAGCAGGAGCTTGGTAATGATTTGCACATGAAGGATGTTTTGAGCTTAAGATTCAAAGAGAAGAAGGATTTTTTCATGGATTATTTTGCAACTGAGGCCCCTCAGGAGCTAGTTGTGCCACCTACCATGTAGCGTTTTCCTACCTTTTAGTAGGAGCTGCCACCTAGGGGTTACGATCATCTTGGTGTATCATTATCCTCAGCACCACCTCCACCATAGCCAGCAGCACCAGCAGTCCCATAGGATGCTATACTATAAGGTATCTAAAATATAACTATGACTCAAACTGCCATGGGCATAGACCTACAGGTGATATGCCAGGAACATATTATATAGTATAAGATGTATCCGAAGAGGTTTGATGACATCGATGCTTGCCAGCGATAGTTTATAATTGACTTGGCTAGGATAAAAATTGAGGTCCAAAATAAGGATATGAGTGTATAGAAGGCCACAAAGCACAACACAACATTAAAGACTGCAGTCCTTAACACCAGTGAGATAGTCAAGGGAGCCAGGGATGAGATGGAGAAGAGGATTGACAAGATGGAGACTAATTTTAGGGCACATGTGATAGGTATAGATGGGATGGTTATGGGCTACCTTACGATACAGACAATCGAGATGGATGGTATTTGAGGAGATATAAACCATCTCATAGGTTATATTAATGAGTTTCTCCATTCTATTGCTATTCAACCTTCAGAACCCATCAGGTAAGACCCATCTACATCTTAGGTACTGAGCCTACCATTTTACAAACACCGTTCTCATTTTCCACTAAGGGTCCCTATTGATTATAGCCTGCATTGAGGCGTTGTGACTTCAGGAAGATGAGGACATTTACCCACATTTTATACAGATGTCACAAACAGTTCATATACTTTCGTACATTTGAATATGTGTTTTAAGATAAATTTTTATGTTCTTATGGATTGGTTTTGGATTTGTTAGGATTATTCCTTTGAACATATTTTGGAATTAATACTTACCCATCATGATTGATACAAATTATCACTAGTATATTATGTTACTTTATAGGGCAAAATTACTTATTTCTAATAGATTAATCATAGTTTTGAAATGCTACAGTCATAGGATGAAAGTAATTAATTAACAATAAAAGTATAAATAGGCAGTATGTTCTACAGAATTTACTTATCATATTACCAAAAAAATTAAGAAAAAAATTTATTGTAAATGATTACCTTGTTAAACTATGCAGGGGATAATAAGTTCTAATTTACTTTTCAAGAACTGTAAATGTAGGACAAACAGAATTTAAATGGCCATACAGCACAGACCAATGCAGCCTCATGAGCATTGCCTATGATGGCACTTCTTTCACTGTAGGGGGTAAGTGGTCATGACGAGTTAGTTAACTCTAGATCTAAGCCACCTTAATAAATATGCAAAATTTTTGCCTTCAAATGAAGGTATAGCCATAGAGTGGGATCACCTTAAGGTCTAACCACAAAGTGGGATTGCCTCAAGGTATAAACATATAGTGGGATCACCTCAAGGTATAACCACATAGTGGAATCACCATAAGGTATAGCCATATAGTGGGATCGCCTTAAGGTATAGGCACAGAATGGGATGGCCTTCAAATTAAGGTATTTCCATATAGTAGGATTGCCTTCAATTAAGTTGTAGCCACAGAATGGAATCACCTTCAGGTCGAGGTATAGCCATAGAAGTGGAATCACCTTCAGACCAAGGATTATGCCATAGGCTAGCATTGGTCACCAATCAAGTCTTCTTAAAAAGCAAGCAGGGAGACTACATCCTTAAGTAACCATGTCTCTCTCTTAATCTAAACTTTAGCTCATTTAGACTATTATGTGTACTAGTCTTCCCAAAGTTGGGGATAACTCTAGACACTAGGCCCTAAGGATGCTTTTATGAAGGTTACCTAATAAGGAAAACCATTCCTTTAGAGATAGCAGATTGAGGATAGTGAATCCTATTCATATTGAAATTCTTCCTTGAAAAAAATGTTTTAAAGTGATTTTTGCTTGATTTAAACAATCAAGCGGAATAGAGGGTTGAATAATGAGAAATGCCTTTGGCTAAGGCCTTAAAGGGCAAGTTAGGTAAGTCCCCAACCCTGTATACATGTGCACAGGGACTTATACACCCTTGGACATAAAGTAAATCTCACCATTTAGCCTAGATGTCAAGATTTTTTTTTTGTTTTTGGCTTTGTACGGCCTTGTAAAGAGTGTATATGATCGAGCATCACAAGAATCTTGCCTTTTTATGCAAGTGGCCTCAGGTACTTGAACTGTATGCCCATACACTTCTGTTGGTACAAATGTGCAGTCCAAAAGTGGGTGAATTTCCAAAAAGCAAGTGAGCAAGTGGCTAACTTTTTAAATGTGCACCCGTGGATAGAGCTTTACACACCTGTACATTTTTCCTTATATAAGGAAATGGCTAATTTGTAACACCTCAAAATTTGTATCTAACATGAATGATACATTTTAAATTATAAACAGTAATCCTAGGATAATTTTCAAAGTAATTATAGCAAAATAGTATAATAAAATTGATAAGTGCATAAGTATTAAAAGTGTTTAGCTCTAGGTAACACTAGGATGGATAACCTGGTGAAAAGTGCTATTTAACTATAAAAGGAGAAAATATAAGTTAAATGGAGTTTAATGTTATAATTTGAGAAGAATTTAAGCTTAAATAGGTTTCCAAATTAGACAGAAAAGGATTTCTCTGATATAGTAAAAAGAGTTGACCATGAGTTTAATCGGGCTCAAAATATTCTACGGATCTCTAAAAATATTTTGTTTGACCAAATTTACTAGAAATAGTCCAAATTAATGCTAAAAAGTGATAAATATTTTTTTTGATAACTTTGAAATTTTGAGTTTTGGATCAACTAATTTTTCTTTTGACGCTGGAACAATACTGAAATGATTTTGGAATAACTTTAAATTTCAAAAAACTCTCCTACATATTTTTGGACATGTAAGGTAAAATTTCAGAGCATTATGATAAATGGAACACCATTTTCTAAAAAAATGGTGAAAAACCAAAGTTAATTTAATTAACCAAGTTAAAGGGCATTTTTAATTAATTCAAGGGCATAAATGTTATAGTAATATAGGTTAAGATCATTCGAAATTAGAAATTGGGCAAGAAAATTAATAGATGAATTATTTAGGCCAAAAGTTGCTTATTTAAGTGAAATTTGGCCTAATGGTTGGACTTGGTTTAGCCTAAATAGGATGGATATAAATAAGGGAAAAATTAAAAAAATTTGGAGAACTCAGCCATCTTCTCCCTTGTTATATCTGTTCCCCATAGCTTTTCATTCCTTCCATTTGCCACTTTTTTTCTTTTATGTAATCCTATCAAATCATTCACTCTAAATAATTTAAAATTCCTAATTCCATCTAATACCATCTCTAGAGTTCATTTTAGGTGGAGTAAGAAAAAGAAATTATGGAAAATAGGAAAGAAAATTTAAAGAACAACATAAGAGGAATTCGGCCAAGGTAATTTTCAAAGGAAAATCAAGTGGATCAAAAAGGAAAAAAGGCAAATTTGATGATCTTAAGTAATCTTGAGGTAAGTAGGCACCATTTTATACTTTATTTCATTTAATTTTCTTGAAACTTGTATAAGTTCATATTATGTAACCATAGTAAACTTGGTAAAAATGTAAAATAAATTGAGATATGCTAGTAAAATAGTGTAATAACATATAATAACAAATAATTAATGTATAATACAATCAGAGAGAGGGAAATCCCAAGGTGGCCTGATGGTAACTCAAGATGCGACTTAAACTAAATTGATGATTATTTATAGTTTAGACATAAAATGGATAATATAGTGGCTAGTGAACATTATATATTTAACTAGAACCTTGAACACCATATGGACATAATATGTTATTAGTAAACATAATGATGAACATTTGTGAACTATAGGGTTATGAACATGGTTTGATTACTTATGTTTAATGGAAGACTTAGTATGAGTAAAGAAACATAAAAGCTTAATAATCCATGGAAAAACATGGCATAAGGTTATGAAACTAATGGTGCCAAATTAGGACCTTAAGTATATTAAGATGTAAGTTGATGATTAGTAGAATATTTGATATGAAATGATCATTATAATGAAAAAGGGACATGATATGAGTGATTAGAACTTAAAATAATATGTGGATATAATGTTACGTATGTGGACATAAAAGTATACATATAAATAACAAAGAGTTATCAAGGCAAAATGGATATGTAGTAACATATAGATACATAAAATGATGGATTAATATGAGGTGAACATGAATTAGTAAAAAAAATAATTTAAGAAGGTAAAGACCCTAAGTGGCCGAATTATGATATCAAACATAATGGAAAGTAATTTGATGATTAATGTCATATTAGATGAGAAAAGCATAATATGATGATGAGAAAAATATGATAGAATTAATTCGAATGAAAGATAATATGTGGGTATATGGTTGTTATGTAAACATAAAGATGTAATATTATGTAACTAAGCAATATAATGCATTTTACTGAACTTAAAAACACATGAAGCATGAAAAAACAAGAAAATATATGCCAAGTATGAGCACATTATGGAATCAAACAATGTACATTTATATTGATTCTATAATTTATTATATTTAAATGATATTTATCATGAATATTATAATTTTGCATGAAATTTTAATGAATGCATGAAGAATGAAAATGTAGGATACAACATCACATATGTGATTAAGTTATAGGTAAAATGATTAATAGATGAAAAAGAGTAAAAATAAAATTACGTGATAAATTAAGAGCAAATTCGTAAATATGCAAGAAAACAAAGGTCAAATTGGAAAACATGCATAAAGGATGACATAAGTGTGATTATATAAGGAATAATTAAAGTAATGTAAAGTATGTGATTAATATATTCAGAAAGGTTAAAATTGTAATTATGCAAGAAAATAGTGACCAAAAGGTAAATTGTATATAAAAAAGTTATTAATATGATTAAATATAAGATAATGTGAAAACATCTTTAATAGTCAAAAAAAGCGTAAAAATGTAATCACATGATAAATTAGGGTAAAATCATAATTTAGCATTAAGAAAGCGATTAGAAAGGTTAAAATAGTTTTAGGGACCAATCATAAATAAAAATGTTTTAGGGACCAAAATGTAATTTACCACTTTATTAGGAAATATAAGGATCAAAATGTAAATTTTACACTTAGAATGGAATAAAAGTCAAGCAAAGCAAAAAAGGGTCAACAATTGATGTTAAACCAAGCCAAGAATGATGAAAAAAAGTTTAGGCACTAAATTGTAATTTTACATTTAAGTAAGAAACATGTGAGATTCAATAAGAGAAGTAAATATATGAAGGACTAAATAGTAAATGAAGACTATAAGGGGATTAAAATGAATTAAATTAACAAAAAGTGATATAAAGGGGCAAAATGGTAAATGGATTTAAATAATGTTATTAAATGAATTTTTTTTGTAGATATATTCACCACTAGGCAACAATATTACATAACGTATGGTTGTTTGACTGTGCGTAGGGATAGGTACTGAAGGTGCTATAAGGATGGAGCAAAATGGCATGTACATGCAATATTTTTGTCACAATAGAACTTAGACATGTTATATATATAGATTTTAAGATTTGGCTTGAAAAGTGTTACGTTGCATAATGTATGAATAATAGTAGCAAACATATTATAGGACATGTATGTAAATGATGATTTCAATAAATGTGCTACCGAAATTCGTACCAAGCAGATAGTAACTCCAATTGAATAAATAATAAAATTTCGACGAAAATCAAATTGACCAATAATGAACGAATAAATATGGCATATATAATTGGTAATCTAAAGTCTCAACTTGAGAATTAATTGTTAAAAATATAGTGAGTAACCAATGAAATTGATGGACAATTAACTTGAATAATCGTGAAATGTCATCAATCGGAACTCATAATGTGAGGATGTATAAATGAGCATAAGGTATTACATTAACTGGTATTGGAGCAAAGTTTACGCGATCCCAAGATCGGAGTGTTTACGTTATGGTAGACAGATGATCAAGTCAATATGTGTATATGCCACATGAAGATAATTGAATTTGAAAATTTAGTTATACTTGTCCCATCTCTTATGTGTCTTGAATGGTAGTTGTGATTTCTATCTCTTGATGGGCGAAAGGCATGGTAAATGATGCTAAGGAGTTGGCCTTAGCTAATCTAGTAGATATTATTTTATTAGTCAAATTAGCCAGTATATGTCACCTATAAAGTAGTTATTGTGCTAGTTAACATACTATCAACATAGTTATTATACTCCCAATAAATATATACTAGTTATTTACATGAAATGATTAGTTAATTTCTATCACTTCTTGAATATGAGCAGGAAAAGACAGTAAACTTTAGTTGGAAACCCATAACAATAATTATATCATACATTTAAATAATAAAAAAGGTGCCCAATTTTGTAATCTACTAATGGCTCAAGATAAAAAGAGAAATACTAAACCTTACGATGTGGATAATAGTTATTTACTTTTATAATGTATAAGTATGGGGGATAATATATCATACATATTTATACTAATGATGTATGTATAGCATAATTGAGTTAGAACTATACTGTATATATAATTCAATATATATATGCATATATTTCATACATGTACTTTGTAGAGAAGTTGGATCATGTCAAGTGGTCCCTCCATTACTCGCTGTGAAGCAGTTGGATTGTGGCAAGCAGTCCCTCCATTATTTATATATTATGGAGTAGTTGGACCTCTACTATTCACACATTATGGAGCATTTAAATCACGGTAAGTGGTCCTTCCATACAATTACAATGGGTTAGCTGGATCACATTAAGTTATTGTCCTTTCACCCATTCATGGTGGAGCAGTCGAATCACAGTAAGTGGTCCCTCTATGCATTTATGGCATAGTGGTTTAGCTGGATTGCATTAAGTTGTGGTCCCTCTATGCATTTATGGCATAGTGGTTTAGCTGGATTGCATTAAGTTGTGGTCCCTCACCCATACTAGAGTTATAGAATTGTATTAAAAGTGTAATTCCTCCAGTCTATTTACATCATTGGAATCTTACATAAGCATAAAGAAATAATCATAGTAATATATATGTTGTATAGTTTATGTACGTTCCATACAAGGACAAAATATATATCTAGGGTTTATTATCTATTTAATTATTAACTATTTTTCTTTTATAGTAGATATGCCCATATCTATAGACAGATCCAAACAGTTTTCCATTTTAGATAAATTTGAAGGATAAAATTTTTATTAGGAGGGGAGAAATGTAACACCCCAAAATTTATATCTAACATGCATGATACATTTTAGAGCATAAAGAGTATCCCTGGGATAGTTTTCAAAGTAATTATAGCAGAATTGTACAATAAAATTAGTAAGTGCAAAAGTGTTAAACATGCTTAGCCTAGGGTAGCATTAGGACTGGTGACTTGGCAGGAAGTGGTAGTTAACCAAAAAGGGGAAAATAAATGTTAAATGGAGTTTAATGGTGAACTTTGAGAAGAATTTAAGATTAAATAGATCCCCAAATAAGATAAAGAAATATTTTACCAGTACCGCAAAAAGGTTCAACATGAGTTTGAATGGGCTCAAAAATATTCTACGGATCTCCAAAAATTTTTCTATTTGCCTAGATCTATAAGAAATAGTCCAAATTAATGCTTGAAAGTGAAATATAAATTTTCTGATAACTTTGAGTTTTCAAGTTTCGTACCAGTTGATTTTTCCTCAGATGTTAGAACTATATGGAAATGATCTTGGCATGACTCGAAATTATAAACACACTCTCTTGCATATGTTAGGACTTGCAGGCTAAAATTTCAGAGCTTTATGATCAGTGGAACACCATTTTCTATAAAATGGTGAAAAATAAAAGTTAATTTAATTAACCTAGTTAAGGGGTATTTTCAATAAGTTCAAGGTCATAAATGTTATAGAAAATTTGGTTAAGATCATATAGAAACATAATTTGAGCAAGGAAATTAGTAGATGAATTAATTAAGCCAAAAAGTGGCTTATTTAAGTAAAATTGGGCCAAATGGTTGGACCAAATTTTGCCAAATTAGGATGGGTATAAATAGGAAAAAACAAGAAAAATCTAGAGAACTCAACCACCTTTTTCCTTATTCTAGCCATTCCCTATAACTTCTCATTCCTTCCATTTTCTTTTCTTTTTGCTTATGCACTCTAAATAATTTTAAAGTCTTAATTCCTTCTAATACAATCTCTATAGCTTATTTTAGGTGAAGTAAGTAAAAGAAATTATAGAGAGAAAGAAAGAAAATCTAGAGAAACAACACATGAGGAATTTCAGCCAAGGTAATTTTCAAGGGAAAATCAAATGGATCAAAAAGGGAGAAAGGCAAATTTGATGATCTTAAGTCATCTTGAGCTAAGTAGGTACATTCTTATACTTTATTACATTTAATTTCCTTGAAATTTGTATAATTTTATATTATGTAACCATAGTAAACATGGTAGAAACATGAAATAAATTGAGATATGTTAGTAAAATGGTGTAATAACATATAATAACCAAGAATTAATGTCTAATACAATCAGAGAGAGAAATTCCAAGGTGGCTAGATGGTTACTCAAGATGTGAATAAAACTAAATTGATGATTATTTATAGTTTAGACATGAAATAGATAATATAATGGCTAATGAGCATTATATGATTAATTAGATCCTTAAACACCATGGGGACATAATATGGTATTAGTAAACATAATTATGATCATTTAGGAACTATAAGGTTATGAACATGGTTTGATTACATGTGTTTAAAAGAAGACTTAGTATGAGTAAATAAATATAAAAGGCTTAATAATCCATGGAAAAACATGGCATAAGGTTATGAACCTAGTAGTGCCAAATTAGGACCTTAAGGATATTAAGATGTAAGTTGATTATTAGTAGAATAATTGACATGACATGATCATTATAATGAAAAATGGACACGATATGAGTGATTAGAACTTAAAATAATATGTGGGTATAATGTTACGTATATGCATATAAAAGTATACACATAAGTAACCAAGAGCTATCAAGGCAAAATGGATATGTGGCAACATATAGACACATAAAATGATGGGTTAATGTGAGGTGAACATGAATTAGTGAAGAAAACAATTTAAGAGAGGGAAGACCATAAGTTGCTGAATTATGTTATCTAACATAATGGGAAGTAATTTGTTGATGAATGTCATATTAGATAAGAAAAACATAATATGATGATGAAATAATATGATAAAATTAATTCCAATGAAAGATAATATGTGGACATATGGTTGTTATGCAAACATAAAGATGTACTATTATGTAACTAACTAACATAATGTAAATTTAATGCTTGTCAACATATAAATACAAAAATTGAACTGAAAAACACATGTAGCACAGAAAAGAATAAGAAAATATAAGGCAAGCATGAGCACATTATTGAACCAAATAATGTACTTTTATAATGATGTTATGAATTTATTATATTTAAATGATATTTATCATGAATATTATAATTTTGTATTAAATTTTAATGAATGTGACATCACATATGTGACTAAGTTATAAATAAGATGATTAATTGATGAAAAAGGGTAAAAATGAAATTACGCAATAAATTAGGAGCGAAACCGTAAATATGCAAGAAAACAAAGGTCATATTGGAAAACATGCATAAAGGATGGCATAAGTGTGACTAAATAAAGAATAGTGCAATTATGTGTTTAGTATATTCAAAAAGGGTAAAATTATAATTATACAACAAAATAGTGATTGAAAGGTAAATTATGTATAAAAGAAGTCATAAATATGATTAAATATAAGATAATGTACAAAGCATCTTTAATAGTCTCAAATAGGGTAAAAATGTAATCATGCAATAGTCCGAGGTAAAATCACATTTTAGCATTAAGAAAGTGATTAGAAAGGTTAAAATAATCAAATGAATTAATAAGGGTAAAATCATAAATAACAAAAATTTTAGGGACCAAAATGAATGGACCACTTCATTAGGAAACATAAGGACCAAAATGCAAAATTTACACATAGAAGGGAATAAAAGTCAAAAGAAGCAAAAAGGGTCAACAATTGAGGTTAAACTAAGCCAAGAATGATGAAAAGAAGTTTAGGAACTAAATTATAATTTTACATTTAAGCGAGAATAATGTGAGATTCAACAAGAGAAGTAAGTATACAAAAGACTAAATAGTAAATTAAGACTATAAGGGGATCAAAATGAATTAAATTAACAAAAAGTGATATAAAAGGAAAAAATGGTAAATGGATTTAAAATAATGTTATTAAATGAAATATTTGTGTAGATGTATTCACAAGTAGGAAACAATGCTACATAGTGCGTGGTCATTTGACTGCGCATAAGGACAGTTACTGAAGATGCTACAAGGAAGGAGCAAAATGGCATGTACATGTAATGTTTTTGTCATAATGGAACTTAGAAATGTTATATGTAGATTTTGAGATGTGGCTTGAAGAGTATTACTTTGAATAATGTATGACTAATAGTAGCAAACATATTATAGGTTGTGTATGTAAATGATGATTTCTATAAATGTGTTGTCGAAATTCGTACCAAATGGATAGTAACTCTAATTGAATAAATAATAAATTTTGACGAAAATCAAATTGGCCAATACTGAACGAATAAATATGACATATATAATTGGTAATCCAAAGTCTCAACTTGAGAATTAATTGTTAAGAATCTAGTGAGTAACTAATGAAATTGGTGGACAATTAACTTTAATAACTGTAAAATTTCATCAATGGGAACTCATAATGTAAGAATTTATGAATGAATATAAGGTGTTACATAAAGTGGTATTAGAGCAAGTTTTAGGCGATCCTAAGATCGCAGTATTTGCATTATGGTAGACAGATGATTGAGTTAATACGTGTACATGCCACATAAAGAGAACTAAACTTGAAACTTTAGTCTTACCTATCCCATTGCTTATGTGTCTTGAATGGTAGTTGTGATTTCTATCTCTTGAAGAGCGAAAGGTATAGTAAACGATGCTGAGGGGTGGGCCTCAGCCAGTCCAGTAGATATTAATTTATTAGTCAAATTAGCGAGTATACGTCACCAATAGAGTAGTTATTGTGTTAATTACATACCAGCAACATAGTTAATATACACCCCATAAAGATATACTAGTTATTTACATGAAATGACTAGTTAATTTCTATTGCTTATTAAAAATGAGCAGGAAAAGGTAGTAAACTTTGGACGAAAACCCATAACAATAATTGTATCATATATTTAAATAATAAAATGTACCTAATTTTGTAATCTAGTGGTGGCTCAAGATAAAAAAGAGAAATACTAAACCTTACTATGTGGATAATAGTTATTTACTTTTATAATGCATAAGCATGGGGGACAGTATATCATGTATGTTTATACACATGATGTATGTATAGCATAATTGCATTAGACCTATATTGTACATATAATTCAATATATATATGCTTATATTTCACAAATATACCTTGTCAAACAGTTGGGTCAGGTCAAGTGATCCCTCCACTGCTTGTTATGGAGCAGTTGGTCAGATCAAGTGATCCCTCCACTACTTGTTGTGGACCAGTTGGATCACAACAAGTGATCCCTCTACTGTTCGTATATTATGGAGTAGTTAGATAGCAACAACCAATCCCCCTACTATTCAAACATTGTGGAGCAGTCAGATCACAATAACTGGTCCCTCTATACATTTACGGTGGGTTAGCTAGATCGAATTAAGTTATGGTCTCTCTACCCATTCATCGTGGAGCAATCGAATCATGGTAAGTGGTCTCTCTATGCATTGATGGCACAGTGGGTTATCTAGATCGCATTAAGTTATGGTCCCTTAACCCATGCTAGAGTAACAGAATCACATTAAAAACACGGTTCCTCAAGTCTATTTATATCATTGGAATTTTACATAAGCATAAAGAAATAATCACAGTAGTATATGTGTTGTACTATACGTGTACATGCCGTACAAGGACAAAAATATATCCAGGGTTGATTATCTACTTATTTATTAACTTTTTTTTTTCTTTTATAGTAGATATGACCATATCTATAGACAGATCCATATATTTTTCCATTTTATAAAATTTTTGTGGATGAAATTTTTATTAGGAGTGGAGAAATATAACATCCTAAAATTTATATCCGACATGTATGATACATTTTAGAGTATGAATAATAATCGTGGAACAATTTTTGAAGTAATTACAGCAGAATTGTACAATAAAATTGATAAGTGCATATTTGTTAAATATGCTCGGCCAAGGGTAACAATAAGATGGGTGACCCAGTAAGAAGTGGTACTTAACCACAAGAGGGAAAAATAAATGTTAAATGGAGTTTAATGGTGTAATTTGAGAAGAATTTAAGCTGAAATAGGTCCCCAAATCAAATAGAGAAGGGTTTTACCGGTACAATAAAAAGGTTGACCGTGAGTTTAAATGGGCTCAAAAATATTCTATGAATCTCTAAAAATTTTTCTATTTGCCTAGATCTATAAGAAATAGTCGAGATTAATGCCTGAAAGTGAAAAATAATTTTTCTGATAACTTTGAATTTTTGAGTTTGGGACCAGCTAATTTTTCCTTAGAAGCTGGAACTATGTTGAAGTGACCTCAAAATCATTTGAAATTCTATATAAACTCGCTTACATATGTTTGAACTTGCAGGGTAAAATTTTAGAGCTTTATGAATAATGGAACACCATTTTCTATAAAATGGTGAAAAATCAAAGTTAATTTAATTAATCGAGTTACAAGGCATTTTTAATCATTTAAAGGGTATAAATGTTATAGAAAAATGGGTTAGGATCATTTAAAACCAAAAATAGAGTAAGGAAATTAGTACATGAATTAATTAGGCCAAAAAGGGCTTTATTTAAGTGAAATTTGGCCTAATGGTTGGACCAAGGTGGTTGGACCTGATTTTGCCCAATTAGGATCGGAATAAATAGAGAAAAAACAAAAAAAAATCTAGAGAACAAAGCCATTTTTTCTATTATTCCAGCAATTCCCTAAAGCTTCTCATTCATTCCATTTATTTCATTTTTCTTGCTTATGTAATCCTATTTAATCTTGCACTCTAAATAATTTAAAAGTTCTAATTCCATCTAATACCATCTCTAGAGCACATTTAGGATGGATTAAGTAAAAGAAATTATAGAAAGAAAGAAAGAAAGAAATTGAAGAAACAATATAAGAGGAATTGACCAAGGTAATTTTCAAGGGAAAATTAAGTGGAATGAAAAGGGAGAAAGGCAAATTTGATGATCTTAAGTCATCTTGAGGTAAGTAGGTACCATCTTATACTTTGTTTCATTTGATTTCCTTGAACTTTGTATAAGTTCATATTATGTAACCATAGTAAACTTGGTAGAAATGTGAAATAAATTGAGATATGTTAGTAGAATGTTGTAATAACATATAATAACCAAGAATTAATGTATAATACAATCAGAGAGAAAAATCCCAAGGTTGTTGGATTGTGACTCAATATGTGACTTAAACTAAATTAATGATTATTTGTAGTTTAAGCATGAAATGGATAATATAATGGCTAATAAGCATTATATGATTAATTAGAACTTTGAACACCATGTGGACATAATATGGTATTAGTAAATATAATTATGAACATTTGGGAACCATAAGGTTATGAATATGGTTTGATTACATGTGTTTAAAGGAAGACTTAGTATGAGTAAAGAAACATAAAAGACTTAATAATCTATGGAAAAACATGGCATAAGGTTGTGAACCTAATGGTGCCGAATTTGGACCTTAAGCATCTTTAGATGTAAGTTGATGATTAGTAGAATATTTGACATGAAATGATCATTATGATGAAAAATGGACATGATATGAGTGATTAGAACTTAAAATAATATGTGGATATAATGTTACGTGTGTGGACATAAAAGTATACATGTAAGTAACAAAGAGCTTTTAAGGCAAAATGGATATGTGGCAATATATAAATACATAAAATGATGGGTTAATATAAAGTGAGCATGAATTGGTGAAGAAAACCATTTAAAAAGGTGAAGACCCTAAGAGACCGAATTATGTTATCGAGCATAATAGGAAGTAATTTGATGATTAATGTCATATTAGATAAGAAAAACATAATATGACGATGAAAGAATATGATAGAATTAATTCAAATGAACGATAATATATAGACATATGGTTGTTATGTAAACATAAAGATCTTCTATTATGTAACAAAACAATATAATGTAAATTGAATGCATTTCAACCTGTAAATACATAAATTGAACTTAGAAACACATATAGCATGAAAAATAACAAGAAAATATATGGCAAGTAGGAGCATATTATGGAACTGAATAAGGTACTTTTATAATAATACTATAATTTTATTATATTGAAATGATATTTATCATGAATATTATAATTGTATGAAATTTTATTGAATGCATGAAGAATGAGAATGAAAGATGTGACATCACATATATGATTAAGTTATAGATAAGATGATTACTAGATGAAAAAAGGGTAAAAATGAAATTACACGATAAATTCAGAGCAAAACTATATATATGTGGGAAAGCAAAGGTCAAATTGGAAAACATGCATAAAGGATGGCATAATTGTGATTAAATAAGGAATAATGTAAAGTATGTGATTAATATATTTAAAAAGGGTAAAATTGTAATTATGCAATAATAATGGTCATTTATATAACGTTTTTAATATGTTTTTAGGTGTTTAATTAGGTTAGTTTTGTGTTAATTAGGTTAGATTTGAGTTTAATTGGTTAATTTTATGTTTTTTGAGTTAATTGTAAATTTTGGTGTTTTTTAGGGTTATTTTGCAAGAAAAAGGACTTAATTGTAAAAAAGGGCAAAGATTTGGGCCAAAACTGTAAATATGGAAAATTTATGCAAGAAAGTGATCGTGAAGTCCAGAAGAACTAGGCGTGGCCATGTGAAGTTATAAGAGAATGAAGACATGGCCACGTGTGAGAAAGAAGAAAGTGAACAAGTGACCACATGAAGAAAAGAATGCAAGAACCCATGGCCACGTGATTTTCTTCACAAACCAACACATGGCCACGTGTGCAAATACACTAGGGAACACATGGCCACGTGATGCTTCTCCCACTTCACGAAGGATTCTCGATCTTCCTGTTTTGGGCAGAATTTGCTTCCTATTGGATTCTAAGAGTTTGAAAAGGAATCCACAACATCTTTTGCTTATAAATAGCAGTCTAAAACACCAAAGAAGGGGATCGAATTAGAGAATTAGGGATTAATCTTAGAATTTAGCTTAGTTATTGTTTTCTATTTTCTTTATTTTTCTTTTCAACTCCGTCTTTAGTTTTTAAATATGTTTAGGAAGTAGTTTTTCTTCTTTTGCTAATGGATTCTTGAAATCTTAAATTTTCATTGTTATGATTTTGTTTTGAGCTTAATTTCAATATCGGTTGATTATTTCTTGGTTTTAAGCATATTCTTATCTTTGATTGTGTTGAGATTAATTATTGGTTTATTGGATAAATAACTAAAAATTGGTTTTGACATAGTTAATGATTTGCATGTTCTTAGATTAACTCTTTAATGTTTATGCATGATTATTATCCGAAATATGAGATAATTATGTGTGAATTTTATTGATTAATACTAAGAGAGGAGGAACCAAGAATGAATTGGAATTGAATCACTTGAGAAAGGCTTCAATGAATATTTAGGAAGTTAAAACTAGATTTACATGCTAAGTATTAGATTTGTCTATGAGTTTAATACTAAGAATGATATACTTGAATAAAGATATCTTGGTTTATTACTGGTTTTTCCATAATCACTGGTGTTTATATTGAACTTAAGTCATTACAATGAAAGTTAAGGTGGATAGTTTCTTTAGCAAGAGAATTCCATTCATTGCTTTGCTTTTAATTCATGTTTTAGCTTTTGTTTTGTTTAATTGTTTATTTTATTTAATTTTTGCTTTTAAATCAAAAACATTTGGAAAACAATCTCGAATTAATTTAATTCATATATAGGTATTATCCTTAGCAATTCATGTTCCCTTGGGTATGATATTTGGGGTCTTAATCTTATTTTCCTATATTACTATCCGATCTAGTACACTTGCTAGACACCGATCATGCAAAAATAGTGACCAAATGGTAAATTTTGTATAAAATAAGTCATAAATATGATTAAATATAAGATAATGTGCAAAACATCTTTAATAGTCTTAAAAAGGGTAGAAATGTAATCACACGATAGACTAGGGTAAAATCATAATTTAGCATTAAGAAAGCGATTAGAAAGGTTAAAATAGTCAAATGAGTTAATAAGGCAAAATTGTAAATAAAAAAATTTTAGGGACCAAAATGTAATTTACAACTTTATTAGGAAATATAAGGACAAAAATGCAACTTTTACACTTAGAATGGAATAAAAGTAAAAGAAAGCAAAAAGGATCAACAATTGAGGTTAAACCAAACCAAGAATGATGAAAAAACTTAGGGACTAAATTGTAATTTTACATTTAAGCAAAAATAATGTGATATTCAATAAAAGAAGTAAGTATACAAAGGATTAAATAGTAAATTAAGACTACAAGGGGGTCAATATGAATTAAATTAAAAAAAAGTTATATAAAAGGGCAAAATGGCAAATGGATTTAAAATAATGTTATTAAACGAAATTTGTGTAGATGTATTCACCACTAGGCAACAATGTTACATAGCGCATGATTGTTTGACTACGCATAGGGACAAGTACTGAAGATGCTACAAGGAAGGATCAAAATGGCATGTACATGTAATGTTTTTGCACAATGGAACTTAGGCATGTTATATATATATTGAGATTTGGCTTGAAGTGTATTAAGTTGCATAATGTATGACTAATAGTAGCAAACATATTATAGGACATGTATATAAATGATGATTTTTATAAATGTGCCGCCAAAATTCATACCAAGTGGATAATAACTCTAATTGAATAAATAATAAAATTTTGACTAAAATCAATTGACCAATAATGAACGAATAAATATGGCATATATAATTGGTAATCCAAAGTCTCAACTTGAGAATTAATTGTTAAGAATCTAGTCAGCAACCAATGAAATTGGAGGACAATTAACTTGAATAACCATGAAATTTCATCAACATGAACTCATTACGTAAGGATTTATGAATGGACATAGGGTGTTACACGATTGCTTTGAATAAGGTTGGAAATTTTTGATTTGAAAGCTAGAATTATTGTCATAAAGGTCTTCAAAAAGTTTAAAAGTGAAAAAGGTTATTTTGGCACTTAGCTCTTTATGTTTTTCAACTATTTTTTATTGTTTCAACATAAGAAGGGTCCACAAATTTGGCATTCCGTAGTAAAATCGAGTAAGTACACTAAAGGTAATATAAAAAGCCTTTCTTGTTATTTTTTGAATTATCATAAATTATAATTGTTATTTTCATTTATATCAAATCTATTGTGAATTAATTTCTATTAGATTTAGGTTGTGAAACCCTTTTCAAGGGTATATTGCTGTGTGATAGAAATCATCAGGTTACTTCCTTTAAATTCCATTTTATCCATTTTAAAGTTAGTGTTTTTGGAAAATCTAGTTTAAAAATTGCTCTTATATAAATAGTTTTCTTATTTTCTCACTTTTGGATCTAGTGTTGATAGGGATTCTATTTTAAAGAGAAGGAAAACTAGCTAGTACTGTCGTGCATTGCTTGGTGTACCTCTGTGCACTACATGATGCATGGCCCAAAATATGTTTTCTTTTCTTTTTTAAAGTAAAAGTGTTGACCGCATGTGGTCAAATCCATTCCCATGCATTTTTTTGACATACATGTTGGTTCTTTGTTCTTGCTCTTTACTCATGCCATTTAATCCTTACGTGCATTTTTTTCCAATTTTTTTTGCTATTGTTCTCATTTGTGGTTATTGCTATTATCGTCAATCCTACGAATAAGCTTGTTGAGGGCATAACTAGGTGAGCACTGTAGGTAAGTTCCTAATCCCTAATCTTTTTTTATAAAAAGGGTTTTCTTGTTAATTGTCAATGGAAAATGTCACAATAAATATTTATAGTAAAGAATTGCATTATTTCTTTAATAAAACTAGACCAATATCCACATTTTACCTAGGAAATTCACATGTAAAATTTAGCTTTTAATAATGTAAATGATCTTGTATATAATTAAATAACATAGGACATTTTTAAATAAAATTTTGACTGGTAAGTCTTTATCTTGCAACCATCATAATGAAATGCTTCTTCAACAATCCATATGAGAGGACCAAATTCCTCATAAAAAATATTATAATAAATTACCCAATTCATGGATGCCTTTACTGCATTATTTATGCAATAATTTATCATTTTTTATGTGATTAGGTGCGCCTTTAATTTTCATTAGTTGTTATAATATTGCATGAAAGAAAATGGATAACATTATTAATTTGAAAGTTGTTATGTCAAATTTATCAAAGGTAAAAATAAGAATGGAATTCCATACCATCTCTGGATTTTTGGCCTCACGAGGTCATAACACCCCCTTTACCAATCTTTTATTGGGTGACAACTCCTTATTAGTAGCCTTATGGTGCTCAACGATATGTTTCCCTGCTATTGATTGTTATTGATGAGATAAGGACATCTTGACATGTTATCTTATGTCTTGTAAGGCTTGAGATTTGGCAAGTTGAGTTAGATCCCTTTCCTATAGCGCAGCTACTGTCAGTCTGGATAGGGAATCTTAACCTGGTTTGAATCCTAAAAATGGGACCAAATAGCCAAAGGTTAGAGGCTTTCTCCTTTAAAGTTCGATGATCCCTTACTTCTAGGGTTGAAATTTAGGCCTTCAAGGAAAGAGCACCCATCATAGTAAGTATAAAGCCTGTATTGATCTTGAGTTTCGATAAGTCGTGTTTCAAGAATGAGTAGATTATAGATGTCAAGGCAGATGATGGGAAACCTTGGTACTACAACATTCAAAACTACTTGGAAAAATTGGTATTCCCAGAAAAAGCCAATAAAAAGGACTAAAAGATGATCCGTAAGTTATCTACTCAGTTCATTATAGTAGGTGGAGTACTTTATAAGAGATAGCATGATGGTATCCAACTAAGGTGCTTAAATGATAAGAAGGCTAGAAAGGTCATGAAAGAAGTATATACAGGTATATGTGGAGCCCGAAATATGGTTTGGCTTTAGCAAAAAAGATTATACGCCAAGGATTCTTCTAGATCACAATGTACACTGACTACTCTAAGTGTGTCAAAGAGTGTCAGCTATGCCAACAATATATAGACTTAATGCACTTGCTAGTTTTTGAGCTATGCAATCTCACATCACTATGGTCGTTCGTTGTTTGGGGTAGAGACATCATTGGTATGATTCATCTGCCAGCTTTGAATAGGCACAGATTCATTATTGTAATGGCCTCAATATCGATCAGCCGTAAATAGTATTTTTGATAGTAAATAGTACTTTTCGATGGTAAAAAGTACACCTAGAGGTGAAAAATATTTTATTTAACTATTGAAAAATATTGCTCACAGTTAGTCCGAAAATAAAATTTGGAATGAAATCGATGTCACATAAGCCTCCAAAAGTTAAAAATGCAAAAAAGTCGCGGTTCAGTTTAAATAGTAACTCGATTGACTAAAGTTTGATCGAACCTTTAAAAATACTAAATGAGCTCTAAAAATTAACAAAAATTATAGATTTGTCTAAAATGATATTAGAATATTTTGGGTACAAAAAGGAAAATTTTCAATGACATTGGTAATTATCAAATCAAATTGATATAATTGAATCGGATCAGAACCAAACTTTGATTGAGTTAAAATTTTGTGTATAGCCTAGTTTATGCATGTTATGAACTATGGAATCAAATTTAGGATGAATTGGATTTGGAAAGTGAGAACACCACAGAAAAATTGCATGTTGTGCTTAAAAGGGGGCTTTTAGGCTTAGGAGTGGGCTTCGGGTTGGATTGAGCCACTATATAAGCTAAAAAAAGGTAGATATTTTTAGTTTGATCCTTATCTCCTTCAGCCTTTTTCTCTCCCTAGCTTGGCCGAACACTTTCTTCTCTTTCTCTCTCAAATTTCTTCAATCTTTCTCTTAATTCCTCACCTAATCTAAGCATCCCAAGTGTGATTCAGCATCCCTACAAGGTTTTTCAAGGTCCCTACTCTTTGATTTGAGTAAGAATAGTGGATGAAATCAAAGGTTAAAGTGAAAAGCTTGAATTTGGATAAGTGAAATTTGAGCTTTAAATTTAGTTTAAGGGTGCTTAGAGTTTTTTTAGGTACCCAAAGTTCAATTATGAAGTCATTTTGAGCAAAAGAGATCAAAATCTTAATGTTTATTTGATGAAGAAATTCGACCCTTTGTAGATTCTCAAGGTGGTGTTCAAGCTTCCAAGAAAAAAGGCAAGGAAAAGGAAGTCTTGGGGAGCTTAAGTAAGTGTATAAGGTTCATGGCTATAAAATCTATCAATTTTGAAGGTATTTGCATTACATAACTTAAGTGAACTTGTATTAATGCATGCTTAAATTGAATATAAGTTTAGAAAAGTAATTAAGAGCCTTGGAAATGACCTTTAAAATGTTTAAATGGAATTAAATGAATTGGTAAGATATGAAACCTTCCTTGGCTGGATGGAGCCTTAGTGTATACTAGGGTATTTTTTGTGTATATATGATGTGTAATAACCTAAAATGAATTTTGACATGAAAATAAGAGTCTATTAATTTATTTAGAATTTATGTAACTTGTATGAATATTTTAGAGGGTGAAATTACATTATGTTCAAAGTGAAAATGTTGAATTATGATGAAATAATTCATAAGATAAGTGAAAGTGATGAATTATAATGAGATAATTTATAAAATGTGCAAAGTTATGAAAAAGTTGAGTAACTAGTGTATAGAAATGCAAATGTAAATGAAACGGTTTAAATGTGAAGAGTGAATTTAAGATAAGTAATTTTGCCCTTAGTAGTGGTCAGGCAATTTAAATCTGATTCAGGATATGTTTGTATAGCCATAGGGACACCCATACCATGGTGTAAGTCATGATGACTTGCTTTACTATGGAAGATTCGTAATGATCTTCCATAGTTCAATAAATTGTTAAGTGAAAGTGATGGAGTGGTCTTTCAGGATCATTCCTTAGTACAGTACTATGGACCTAAGGGATCCACATCCTTTATATCCAGTCTTAAGATTTATGTCGGAATTATACTAGGGGTATAACGGTAAAAATGAGTTAAAAGTGCAAAAGTGAAGTGAAAATGAGAATTAGAGTGAAAAAGGACCTATATGAAAGAAAATAAAAAGTTAGGGTCAAGATGGTAATTTACCTAATTAATAAATTTAACTGGTAAAAATGATAAAGAAGTGAATGAATGGCTTAAAATTGAACCTTTGTAATTTTGGAGGACCAAAATGTAATTTAACATAAAAATGATAAAATAGGGACTAATTGGCAATTTGTATTTCAAGTAATGAATTTAGAGTGAAAATAAGTGACCTAGTGGCAAAATTATCATTAAAGTGTAAAAATGGCAATTTTGTAATTAATTGAAAAATTAAAGAGTAAATGAGAATTTTACCATATTGATGGTATTTAATAGCATAGAATGTAAAGTGAAGTGATATTGGCATTTTATTGAATAATTAAGTAATATTGCATGTTAATGAATTTGTGCATGGTTTGGAAATTCCTGGATTTATAGTCACCCCGAGCATATTTAATACTTAACACGTAGTGTTTGCTACATGTAGGTTCTGAAGATTTAGTGGAGCAAAGTACACATAATGGAGCTTAATTTTGAAGAAGAAAGATTAGTTATAAACTATTTTTGTATGCCATGTATATATACAGCTTAATTCTTAAAGTTAAAGTTGGATTGTATATGAACAGTAATTATATTTATGTATATATATGACTTGTGATATGAAGTGGATATTGATGATGATGATGGATAAATGTTTGTATAGTTTATAAAGTTTTGTGCCCATGAGGGGTTGTGGAATTGTTTGCCTTACAGGTTGGGTAGGCAAGTTTTTAAGCCTTTATATTGCTTAAATATTTTTTTATCAATAATAGTAAATTGAACAGTTATAGGTCAATCAGCAAGTATAAAAGTGCATCCAACACTGATTAAAAAGATTTGTAGTCAATGGATATTATTTAGAGTTCAGTATTCGATTTTGGAAAAAAATTTCTTGGTAATCACTTAAATTGACATGATTTCGTTATAATAAGGGTGTTACATTTTGTGGTATAAGAGCAAAGGTTTTGGCGATTCTAAGATCAAAGTGGGATTAAGTGATTAGCTTATATGTATATACATGATAAATATCAGTGGAAAAGTGCTATAAATCTAATGTGTGCTTACTCCTTTTTGTTTTATAGTAAAAGATGTCATTCGACCAAGGTTATGAAGTGAGGGATGGTGAGAGTGAGGCACCATTTGGTATTGGGCAACGTGAGGCCCCACGACAGCAAGCTTCATCACCATTGGTACCACCTCCACCCCTATAGCCAGACTTCCTTAATTTGATAGCTAATTATGTGCAGCAAAGGTTGCAGGTGGATTAAGCACAACCGCCATTGGCAGCAGCACAAGTACAATCACCAGCTCCACCAAAAAGGAAGCCAATTTTAAAATAGTTAAAGAGATTGCGAGCTAAATATTTTCATGGGCACAACCCTTTGGCACTTGCTCAAGTATAGGTGTGGCTGTTTAAACTTAAAAGATTGTTTGAAATCACATGTAGCCCACTAGAAAAAAAAACTTTTGAGGGTATTGTGGCTTTGCTATAGGGACCATCATTTATATGGTGGGATTCAGTTAGGAGGCACACCCAAATGGATCAGTTGAATTGGGGTATCTTTGTGACACAATTTGAGAAAAAGTACATTCGGTCTAAATATAAAGTAACTATATATGATGCCATCTGGAGGCTGAAGCAAGGTAATAAGATAGTATCAGAATATGAGCACGAGTTTCAGTGCTTAAGTGCTTATTTGGATAAAAGTCAATCTACAGAAGAAAAGTTATATTAGAGATTTGAGAGAAGATTGCACAATGAAATCAGGCAAAATATGGGGATGCAGTGACACCTTGATTTAAGATCACTTGTTGAAGCTGCTCTCAAGGTAAAAGCCATATAGACATAGGAGGCCAATTGATGGTCTCATTATCAACAAAAAAGGAAGCAAGGATAGTCTAGTGGTAAGGGAGGTTAGGATAAGAAATCCAAGGGATCGCCAGCATCTTAGAGTCGTGCACCAACTACTTCAGGCCACTACAATAAAATCTGGAAATAGCAATGAAAATGATTCTGTTGCAAAATTAGCAACAGAAAACCAATTCCGTTGCTAAAATTGGTTACTTTGTTGATTTAGCAACGAAAAATTTTTTGTTATCTTCCGTTGCTAAAAGTGGAGGGAATTTTTGGAGCCAATATTTAGCAACGAAAATTAGCAACGGAACCACTATTCCGTTGCTAATTAAGGCGCTAATAGATGACGAAAAAAATTGGAACAAAAAATAGCAACGGAATTTAAATTTTATTGCTAAATTAATATTATTTTTTAAAATAGAAGTTGAGATGGAATTACACCAAAATTTTCTAATTTAGGGCTTTAAAATTGACTTTTGTCCAATATAAATTCATATAAGTCCATTAATGAATTTTAAATATATAATGATTTGCATTTTCACTAAAAAATCAAGATAAGATGAATATTAATTTCTTTTTCAATAAAAATTATGCAACTAGCGGAATTAATTCTATTGTCAACTAATTGTGACTAAGGACCTAACTTATTAATTGACCGTTTCTAGTCCACTCCAAACAATTGTGATTTTATTTTTTCATACACCTAATTTAAGTTAAATAAACTGTTCTTTCCAACATTTAAACTATAAAATTGATTTAAAGTATTGAAAGATTTTAATTTCATATTTTTATTTTTTTCTTCTCTTTTATAAAAAAAAATTACATAAAATTTCTTCTTTATTTTAAAAAGAAGAAAATTATCATCTATATATACACATACAAAAATATTAATGCTTCAAGTGTAAATTTGGTCATTTAGTCTCATTCTCCATTCTCCCAATAACATAAAGTAAAAGAATTGGTAAAATGGCAAATAGGTCTACTAGAATTAAATGGAAATTAAATTGTCTAATTTTCAAGGTTTTTGAATTGACTAGAAATATTCATTTTACATAATAGTATAGGAAGATAACAAATTAGCCGACGAAGCAATTTGGGCTAACAAATTAGCCTTACTTTACCTCAATTATTTTTCATTATTTAATAATAATAATAATAATAATAATGATAATTGTGAAAAAAAAAAACAAAAGAATGATAAATTTCAGTTTTATTAATTTTCGTCTCAAAGGCTTTAAAGGCTTTAACAAATTTCAGTCTTAATATTATTATACTCTATTCATTCACATATTATAGCTACAAAAAAAAAAAGAGAACGGGTGGGAAAGGAGGAAATCGGGAATGAAAGAAGGGAAAAAGATGGAAAGCCACCATTAACTGGTCACCGGTGCAGGCCACCGGAGGGTCCCTCATCACTATTCATTTTATTGCTGGCCATCCTTCCATTTTCCGCCGTGCATCTGCCATTAGAACTGCCTTCTTCCTCTTTGTTTTTCTCCCTATACCAAATGCTCCTCCCTTCTCTCCGACGACCCACAGTGACAAATGGAAAAACAAAAACCATCGGAGAACTCCTAGCGGTAAGGTGAACATCTCGGTGTCCACCGATCGTCCCCACTCACTGGCAGCGAACAGATCGGAGAAGGGAGAATCGATGATTTTCGGAGCATATCTCGATCAAACTGTGAGGCAGTTGGGTGCACGATCACCGAAAATGGAAAGCTAGGGTTCTGACCTCAATGGAAGCAACACTGGTGCACCTCCGATAAGCCTCCGACGAAGCTCCGATCATCGGTCTATCTGCCTTTAAGTAGTATTACTAGCCATTATAAAGGAGCAGCTGATTCAACAATTTCTAGTCTTCATCAATCTGGTGTATTATCCATTTTAGGTTTTATAAAATTTAAAACCACACCTCTCTTTCTTTTTTAACAAAGCACTCTTTTTCTCTTTGTTTCAAAGTCATCTTATGATTTTGAATTCCTTTCTTGAAGGTTGCATCATCGAAAAAGTTCCTTTCTCTATTATGGTAGTTAGTGTTATGGCTCCTCATCTTAGATAGTGCAATGTTCAATTTCTTAGATAGCTAAAAAAGAACCCTAAGCTTAATGTCATCACTGACCTCCACCTGTCGACACCCAATGTCATTGCTGACCTATACTTGTTCAACCATTGTGAGTTCTCTTGATTTTCTCATTTTGCTATCCTTTTTTGTGTTATTTTAGTTTATTTATTATTTTTTTGTGATTTTGTTGTTTTATTTCTGGTATGTTTTTTCTTTAGAGTTAATTTTGAGGTTTTATGATATTAGATGTGAGGAATTTGGTGTCTGGTGAAAGGTATATTATCTAGAGTATGTAATTACTTACATTTTTTGCACCTTGTATTGGATTTTTCGAGCAAAAGAAAAGGAATTTGTTGGTTGGAACATCAAAACTAAGAGATGTGCTAATGCTGCAGGGATTTAATTGATTTAGTAAGGGATCACTTGGACCATTTTAGATGGAAACAAGCTGCAATAGGTGCTGATGTAATGAGAACACTTTCAACTGATGAGAGAGATGAAAGGTTGAAGCACCATCTATTGGCTTCTAATGAGCTTCATCCTGCATTGATATCTCCTAAGAGTGAGTACAAGGTATGCTTTTGCTTTCTGTGTGAATGGATGTGGAAAACATTTTCTTTTGATGCCGAGTATGATACTTGATTGGTGAATTGTGGATATTCTTTGTCAGCTTAATTTTTCCACTTTACCTTTTTTTCTTTTTTTTTTTGGCCAACAGTATATGAATGTCAGCTTAATATTTCATTTTGGTAAGCAGTATTTTGTTATTTCATTGTGTGATTTGACATTATCCAAATTACAAAAACTTAATGCATTTCTTTTTTTCTATATATATATATATATATATATATATATATATATATATATATATATATATATATATATAATTCCTCTCCGACTGTTGGCCGGCTTAGCCTTGTCAAGGTGACCAGCATGACTAGTGATAGGGTTAGTTCTTCATTACTTTATGCAAATACTTTAGCTCTGCCTTCATTTCCATCAGAAATTTCAGTGATGCTTGGTCATATGTGAGAACTTGTCTCTTGGTTTTATTTTGACAGGAGCATAATGCAAAAGACGAACATCTAGCACATGCAAATGGAACCTTGAACAAGGTAGATCCTCAACCTCGCTCAGTTGATCTTCTTGGTGATATTTTGGGTCCCCTGGCTATTGAAGGCCCTCCTGGTGCTACTGGTGAGTAAAATGCAGTGTCTGGAGTAGGTGTTCCAAGCGCAGTGGATGGTTCAACCATTGTGCCCATTGAGGAACAGACAAATTATGTTCAGGTAATTTGCTTCATAGGTTCTATACTATATTTTCTTCCTACTTCCTAGATTGGAAACGTAGATGGAAATTCTTTGGACATGTTCAATTAGTCGGGTATAGTAACTCTTTTAGGCCTTTGGATTAAAGCAGATTCCTTCTATTCCTATTTATGTCAGACCTTCCTACTCTCTTGCCAATTTATGCTCATATAGATATTTAATGAATAAACTGCCTTTTCTATCTCTCTCTCCATGGGCCTTTTACCTATAATGGCCAAAATTTTTTGTTATTTGCTTTTCTTCAGATTACCCACTCATTTTAACTAGAAATGAATTATCATACTCTTCCAAACCTCTTCAGTGAATGATGCTTATGTGATCATTACCTCAGTAGAGCACCATGGCAGGCTAACCTAGATCTTATGTTATCAAGAAAGCAAAGCTTATATAGCATATGGATTCCTTTTTCTTACTAGCTTATTGTGTTTACCTTGTTGCAACCTATAGGAAATATTAATGAAAGATTTGATCGAAGTTAATATGTTTGCCTTTTGGACTTTACAAAAAGAAATCTATTGAATACCAATTCATTGGGGGAACCTTTCGATTTTCTTTTTTTACTATTTTATCTAATATATGTAGTCCCCTTCTTATGTCACACATTTTCAGGAAGTTAACAATGTATAAATCAATAGGATTTTAGTCATACCCGTATGAATGGGAATAATACCAATTAGACTAGCATATAATAATGGTTTTCTGATATTAAAAAACTGTAATAATGTTTAGCGACGGATTGGCAACGAAAATAATTGTGATTAATTTTTTTACGTATAGGTGAATTTAGCAATGAAAAATGAATTATTCAGTTGCTAAAAATAGCAATGGAATATATTTTTCCATTGCTAAATTTAGCAACGGAAGTTTATATTCCGTTGCTAAATTTGACCAAGTCACCAAATCTTGTGGTGTTGAATTTAGCAACAGAATTTAATTTTCGTTGCTATATTTAGCAATAGAATTCAATTTTCGTTGTTATATTTAGCAACGGAATAAAATTTTCGTTGCTAAAAATAGCAACCACCGAATTAGCAATCGAAATTTCCGTTGCAATTTTTGATTAGCAACGGAAAATTGACTTTTTCCGTTGCTAATTTCCATTGCTAAATTGTAATTTTCTTGTAGTGCGCTAAGTTCAAGATGGTGCATCTCGTGGTAACGTGCTAGCTACATCCGTATCCAATACACCCCGAGATAAAAATAGTGGGATAGTAGTGACATATGACCATTGTGGTAAAGTTCATCCAGGGCAATGTCGATACCTGACTGTAGCTTGTTTTAAGTGTGGTTCGAAAGACCATCAGATTAAAGATTATCCTTTAGTACAGACTACTACAGCTACATCACCAGCACTAGGTTCTGGATCTTTTGCATAGAAAGGCCATGGTAGGGGAGCAATCACAATTACATCAGCATCTAGACCAGCTAAGCAGTCATCTTAGGGATACAGGTATGTTGTAGGTCAAACTTATGCAGTCAAGGCTAGAGAAAAAGAAGATGCTCCTGATGTGATAGTAGGTAAATTCATATTACTATCTGATTCAGTACATGCTCTTATTGATCTTGGTTCTACTCATTCCTATATTAATATTGAGTTAACATAGGGTGAATGGATGAGAGATGCATGTTTAAATCAATAATTCTTGTGAATAATCCTCTTAGGACATAGTGTAGTTGTGAACAAAGTGTACAGAGAGTGCCCTATTAGTGTTCAGGTTTGTGTGTTCCTAGCAAATGTGATTGAACTTCCATTTCATGTATTTGATATGATTTTGGGGATGGATTGGTTATCTTCCCACCAAGCGATAGTAGATTGCAAATGAAAGAGAGTTACTTTGAAACCTGAAGATAGTCGGGAGATCACAGTTGTAGGTTGACCGGTGTCTAGCAAGTGTACTAGATCGGCTAGTAATATAGGGAAATATAGATTAAGACCCTAAATATCGTACCCAAGGGAACATGGATTGCTAAGAATAATACCTATGTATGAATCCGAGATTGTTTCCCAAATGTTTTTTGATTTAGAAGCAAAAATTAAACAAAATAAACAATTAAACAAAACAAAAGCTAAAACATGAATTAAAAACAAAGCAATAACTGAAATTCTCTTGCTAAAGAAACTATCCACCTTAACTTTCATTGTAATGACTTAAATTCAAATAATAACACCAATGATTATGAAGAATTCAGATAAATAAACCCAGATAACTTTATTCAAGATTATCATTCCAAGCATTAAACTCCCTTATTCAGAACAATTCAATACTTGGCATAAAAGTCTGAATTAATCCTCCTAGATGTCTATTCAAGCCTTTCTCAAGAGATTCAACTTTCACCTATTCTTAGTTCTTCCTCTCTTAGTATTAACCAATAAAATTCATACATAATCATTTCATATTTCGGATAATAATTATGCATAAACATTAAAGAGTTAACCCAAGAACATGCAAATCATTAACTATGTCAAAACCAATTCTTAGTTATTTATTCAATAAACCAACAACCAATCTCAACACAATCAAAGATAAGAATATGCTTAAAACCAAGAAATAATAAACCGATATTGAAATTAAGCTCAAAATAAAGTCATAACAATGAAAATTCAAGATTTCAAGAATCCATTAGCAAAAGAAGAAAAACTACTTCTTAAACATATTTAAAAACTAAAACAAAGTTAAAGAACTAAAACAAAATCAAAACAAAAACAAAAACAAAAAAACTAGAAAAAAAAACAAGTAAAACTAAAACTAAAGCAATTAATCTCTTCTAATCCTTAATTTCCTTTATTTGGTGTTAGAGTTGTCTATTTATAGGCAAAATATGTTGTAGAAGCCTTCTAAACTTTCCAAATTGGAGTAGGAGAAGAATCCTTCTTGAATTGGAAAAATCAAAATCCTTCGCTTCATGGGAGTCTTCATCACGTGGCCATGTGTTCCCTAGTGTTAATTCACACGTGGCCATGTGTTGTTGTTTGAAGAAAATCACGTGGCCATGGGTTCTTGCATTCTTTCTCTTCACGTGGTCACGGTTCTTCATGTATACTTCTTCATGTGGCCACGGCTCAAATTCTTCAATGCCTTCACGTGGTCACGTGTCAAGGCTCGGGACTGAAGCTTGTTTTCTCGCCTAAACTTCCAAATTTACAGTTTTGGCTCAAATCTTTGCCCTTTTTACATTTAAGTCCTTTTTCTTGCAAAATAACCCTGAAAACACCAAAATTTACAATTAACTCCAAAAACATAAAACTAACAAATTAAACTCAAATTAAACCTAATTAACACAAGATTAACCTAATTAAACACCTAAAAACATACTAAAAATACTATATAAATGACTATTATCATAGGTGTGAGAACCGACTTCTTATCATATGTGATTTCTGCCACAGCTACTAAGAGATTGATTAGAAAATGATGCATTACTTATTTGTGTAATGCAATGGAGGCAAAGAGAGAAGGTCCAAAGGTATCAGAAGTGCCTACTGTCAAAGAGTTTCTTGATGTGTTCCCTGATGAGTTACCAAGCTTGCCACTTGATAGGGAAGTTAAATTCTCCATTGATGTTGCTCTAGGCACTACTCAAATCTCTATTGTTCCTTACAGAATGGCATTTGCAGAATTAAATGAATTAAAGATACATTTACAAGAGTTGCTCGATAAGGGGTTCATTATTTAACACCCTTATCACACTTATCATTGTTCTGATATGTCATAAGCCAGAATTTTTTTTCCGACTAACTTATTTTTCTTATTTTAAAACTGTTAGGTTTATAACTTAAGTTCAGTAATTCGATAAAGGTTCGTCGACGATCTATAACTGTTCAGTTCACTATGCATTTAATAAAATTTTTTACAATATAATGGTTGTACATTATATTAACCCCCTAAAAAATAGACAATTCACATAGCCTCTCAGAGGCATAACAACAATATTATAACAATCACTTCCATTCTTTTCCCATATCACACATATACCAAAACATAATTCATCCATCATAATCCTTCACTATTACAATCCCCTGTTTACTTATTACATATCCAAAATATTAACTTTATATATATGCCAAAATGTTAACAACAAAAATATCTAAAAAAGGTCTTGCAAGGTGTATTCCTGCTCCCACTCCTGAGTACCTGCACGCAGTAATAACTACGCGCTGCACTAAATATGCTCAGTGGTGACTAATAATCTAAATATTTCCTACAATTATCTTACATGGATCATTATGTAAAAATTATCATCTTAAAACTTTTTAAAACAAACTTAATTAACAAGCCATTACTCTTATTTTCAAATATATCATTTTAATCTTATTACATTTTATCCATATAATACTTATTTCTTATTAAACAATATATTTAATTCATAACTTTCCCCTTTTTATTCAATTCGGTCCCTTTTTTATCGCTTAATTGTGAATTTAATCTTAATATGGTTCTTTTCAATCTTTAAGCTATCAATTAAGGTACTTAACCTCTAAACATGCTTATTTGACCATTTTCATGCAAAATTACGTTTTAGTCCTTCTTGACTATAAAACTTCATTTTAAATATTTTAACTATCAATTGACTATTTTACCCTTAATTAAGTAATTCTTAATTAATTGGCTTAATTTTTACTCTTTTGGAAAAATTATGATTTTGCACCTAAACTTTCTTTTTCTTTCAAAATAGTCCTTTTTAACTTTTATTTATCACTTTTCACTTTCCTTTCACATTTTAATAATTTACTTTCATTATGCCCCTAGTACAGACCTGATAAAAAACCTCAAACATGATACGCGAGATGTGGACCCCACAAGGCAACAACAGATAGAGAAATGACCCCCAAGGGATCGTTTCTGACAGAGTAGAGAATAGAGACAGAGAATGTCATGGTGATCAGAGATCTAATCCATAGCATAGCAAGTCACCATGACTTGCACCATGGTACAGATATCCCTATGGTCAGTCAATTATATCTTGAGCTAGTTTTTACTGCCTGACTATTTCTAAGGGCATTATTGTATATGCTTTTAGTTACTTTAAATTATTTCAAAGTTCTCATGAACTTTTTCACTTTCAAAAATTTCATTTCATTGACTTTTCAAGTACAGTAAATTAATTCATATTAATTTATCACTTTTCACCCTTTTATTGAATTATTCCTTCATAATTCAATAATCTTAACTTATACATATTGCATAACTTATTTCAAAAATACTTTAATATTGCACATAAATTTCTTAAAAATTTATATGCATACTTTTCACATTTATTATCATTATTCCTTCATTTTATTGAATTATTTTTCAATAATCCAATATTTTTCATTGAACATATTCAATATTTTATTTCTCATTTATTCACATAGTGTACATAAATTTCGTAAAAATTTATATACAAATTATTTTACATTTACTACCTTTACTTAATTTATGAATTATTTCTCTATAATTCATCAATTTCACTACTTACATAACCATTTATTAAACTTAAAAATTCCCAAATTAATTTCATAAATTCTTTAAAAATTTATGGACATAAATTATAACATTTATAATTAATTTAGGCTATTATGTATCAATTTCATGCAAAAATCACGACAATTCCCCAAAGGGAAAATTCAACCATCTCATTTACTTAGCTTTAAAAATTTTTATGCTTCCTTCTATGCATTCAATTAGCATCATACATGATCCAATTTCAATTCCCTCACATCAATTGTATTATTTAAGCAATTTAGCAATTTTTTCCTAAATACATAAAGGAAAATAATTCAATTAAATAGAAAATATTAAAATTTATTAGCCACATACCAATTTTTCTTGCTCAAGGGTGCATAAACTTCCTTGTCTTTGAACTTAGCCTTTGATAGCCTTTCTTTCTCTTCCTCATCTACCATGGCCAACCCAAGAAGCTTAGTAAATCTTATTTTTTTTCCTCAAATAACGAATTTAAGCTCATATTCATAATCTACAACTCAAAAACTATGGGAAACAATAAAGAATTAATTAAAAACACTAATTATTCAAAGGTTACCTTAAAGCCCTAAGCTTAGTAACCTTGATATCCTTACTTCCTTAGATCAAATCAGATATTTGAGGCTATTTTTGTGTTCTACAAGAGATAGAATAACAGTTTCTACGGAGATTTGGAGTAGATGAGAAGAAAATCAATGAGAGAGAGGGAGAGAGGGGGTTTCGGCCATGAAGAGCCATGAAGGAGGTTGAATACTTTTCTGGAGTTATCTCCAAAAATTCACCTCTTATATGGGCCCAATCTTAGGTTTGAACATTAGGCTTAGCCTATTTAAAGGTTAAGGCCCATTTAAGACCATTTTAAGCCCAATCCAAACTCTCCCACTTCTAATCTTCAAATCACTGTAAAAATAATTTCATCACTCTTATCACATCAGAAATAGGTATTACGCAAATTTTTGACTCAATCAGAGTTCGTTATCTATCTAATTCAAACTTATTGGTCCGATTCGACAATTGCTGGTATCACCGAAAAATTAAATTTTTACTACCAAAATATTCTACATAAAAATTCATAGAGACATACAAAATCTGGAAATTTTTGGAGTTTATTTACTATTTTTAAAAATTTATGCAAAACAAAGTCACCTTTTCTACCAAGGAAATTGAATCGCTACCTTTTTCATGTTTTTGACCTTTCGAGGACCATTTTATTTTATTTTACTTCAAATTTCAGCCCTAAACTCACCATGACCAATAGTTTCTAATAGTCCAATAAAATATTTTTAACTTTCGGGTGTACTTTTTGGCCTGAAAAGCACTATTTACCATCAAGAAGTACTATTCATGGCTGATCTAGTGTTGAGGCCATTACATTTCTCCCCAACTAAAATAAATTTCATCCTCAAAATTTACCTGAACAAAATAGTAAAGGATATTATTGTCTCATTGTTGCTTCAGGTTCCTACGTTGCTTCCTCGATATTATGGTGATGCCACAAGACCTTTACCAATGGAATTTGCTTATTCTTGAGCTATCGTGTTTCCCTAGCCAAGATCTTCATTGATTTTTCTTCATAGCTCATGCCATTCTGAACCTAAATCTCATTTGGCGCTATCACGTGGCTCGAATCAGACCTGTATCTGCGAAGTATAGACACATGAAAGACATCATGTATCTTCTCTAAGGCAGATGGTAGCTTCAACCTGTAGGCTACTAAACCCACTTGCTGAAGTATCTCATATAGACCGATGAATCTAGGGCTCAACTTGCCCTTCTCGCTAAACCTCAGAACCTCCTTCTACGGAGATGCCTTTAGAAAAACCTTATCTCTGACCTGGAACTCGATATCTCTTTTCTTCAGATCTGTATATGACTTCTGATGATCCATTGCTTCTTTTAATTTGCCTTTAATAATCTGGACCTTTTTCTCAGAGTCACGAATCAAGTATGAACCCAAAAGCTTCCTCTTACTTAGTTCAGTCTAGCACAAGGGAATTCTGCACTTCCTACCATATAATGCTTCAAAAGGAGCCATTTTCAGATTGGATTGGTAGCTATTATTGTAGGCAAACTCGACCAAAGGAAAATGTTTTTCCCAGTTGGTGCCAAACTCAAGAACACAACATCTAAGCATATCTTCCAGTATCTGAATCACTCACTCTGACTGGCCATCAGCCTGAGGATGGAATGTTGTGCTAAGTTGAAGTCTAGTACCTAGAGCATCCTGAAAACTCTTCCAGAAATAGGAATTAAACCTAAGATCTATGTCAGACACAATTGATGTAGGCACTCCATACAACCTAACAACCTCACTAATATAGATCTCTGCCAGCCTAATTAATAAGTAATCCATCCGTACTAGTAAGAAATGAGCTGATTTGATGAGGCAATTAATGATTATCTAGATAGCATCACGCTTCTTCTGAGTCACAGGTAAACCTATCACAAAATCCATGGTCACCTCATCCCATTTCCACTCTGGTATAACAAGAGGATGAAGTAGTCCCAAAGGAACCTGATGCTATGCTTTCACCTGTCGACAAGTTAGATATTTACTTACAAATTCAATCACATCACACTTCATGCCTGGCCACCAATAGTAGGCTTTCAAGTTTCGGTACATCTTGTTACTTTCATAATGCATGGCATAGTTGCTATGGTGTACTTCTGTCATTATATTTCTCTTCAATTTTTCCTGAGCAAGAACACAAAGTCTTCCTTTATAATAGAGACTTCCATCACTAGATAGAGAGTAGTCACTTTCACTACTATGTTGAAGCTTGTTCACAATAGCCATTAATCGATCATCTTTTTTTTTGAGCCACTTTTACTTGATGTACAAAGTCTAGTTCAGCTCGCAGTTTGGCTATTACAGCTCTATCTGGTGCCATACTCAGATTGGTATTCATTGCTCGAAGAGCTACAAAGATCACTATTAATCATTTACACTTATTCATATCTTATACAGATTCATTCAAAAGCATTAACCTTACCTGACATAAATTTCTTGCTAAGCACATCAGCTACTACATTCGCTTTCCCTGGATGGTAGTTGATGTAATAGTCATAATCTTTAATCAACTTCATCCAGCATCTTTACCTGAGGTTGAGTTCTTTCTGCTTAAGCAGATATTTCAAGCTCTTGTGATCGGGATAGATGTAACATTTTTCACCATACAGATAGTGCCTCCATATCTTCAGTGTAAAAAATAGCTGCCAACTCTAAATCTTCAGTAGGATAGTTTTTCTCATGAGTTTTGAGTTGTCGGGAGGCATAAGTAATCACTTTTCCTTCTTGCATCAAAACATAGCCTAAACTATTTTTGGAGGTGTCACTATAGATTACAAAGTCTTTGCTTGACTTTGGTTGCATAAGGATAGGAGCGCCTATCAACATATTTTGAAGCTTCTCGAAGCATTCTTGACACCAATCAGTCCGCACAAATTTAACATTTTTCTATAGCAGTCTTGTAAGGGGAACTACAAATGGTGGAGAAGCCCTTGATGAATCTCCTATAATACCCAGCCAATCCTAGAAAACTTCACACTTCAGTCACATTCTTTGGTGGCTCCACTGAAAGATTGCATCAAATTTTGAAGGATCCACTTTGATGCCCTCTACAGATATAACATGACCCAGGGAAGACACCTCATTTAGCCAAAAAGCACATTTTCTGAATTTGACATACAACTTCTTCTCTCTCATAGTCTACAGAACGATCCTCAAGTGCTTATCATGATCTTTTGGTGTCTTAGAATACACCAGGATGTCATCGATGAAGACCACCACAAACTAATCCAAGTAGGGGTGAAAGACTCTGTTCATCAGTTCTATGAAGGCTGCTGGTGCATTTGTAAGCCCAAAATACATGACCAAAAACTCATAGTGGCCATACCTAGTACCAAAAGCAGTCTTGGTTGCATCAGCCTCTTTTACGCCCAACTGATAATAACCCGACCTCAGATCAATTTTAAAGAAGATACCCGCTCCTTTAAACTGGTCAAACAAATCTTCAATGCAAGGGAGAGGATATTTATTCTTTATAGTCACTTTATTTAGCTGACTATAATCGATGCACAATCAAAGAGTCCCATAATACATCTTGCCATAGTGGTCACACAATACTGCTATCCCACTACTCTGCCTCTAGGTGCACTGGAGGCTGTAGTGGCTGTAGATTTGTCCTGGGATGCACTGCCTTGTTCTCGACCTGCTAGAGGGTGGCCCTGAGGTGCCTACTGACCCTTCTGCTTCTTGCCCTATCCTGACTTTCCACTACTTTGTCCCTAATTCCTTTTTTGTTGAAATCTAAACTGTCTCTCAGCTTGCTTGGCTTGAGTGGCATCTAATTTGATAGCCGTTTCAGTCATAAATTGCAAGTCAAGATAATGCTAAGCCCCAATAATTTGCCTCAGCTCAGTATGCAATCCTCTCTAAAATCACTAACATAGCCTCTCTTCTGTGGCTTGATCCTCATCCAAATAGGTGCTCAGACACTTAAATTCTCTGTCATACTCTACCACTGTGCGGTTTCCATACCTCAATCTCTAGAAAGCATTATGCATAGCAATCTTATACTCAGACCCGATGTATTTCTTCTCAAACTAGTCAACAAAGAATTCCAAGTTCAGCTGGTATGTTGGAGTATGTCTTCTAATTGAATCCCACCATACAATGCTAGCCCCTGAAGTAATGCAAGTATACCCTCAAACTTCTCCTCCAAGGGACTATAGGTGATCTCAGATAGTCTTTTAATCTTATATAACCACTCCTCTGCAGCTGCAGGTGTCAAAGGATCACGTCCTGAGAAATCTTCAGCCCCAAGTCTTTTTAACTGCTTTAGAATAGGTTTTCTTCTAGGTAGAGCAGGTGGCTAAACTTATACTACTGATGGTTGTGCCTGGGCTTGGGTAGTCTGAAGTCATTGCTGAATATAATCTGACATCAAATTGAGGAAGTCTAGCTGAGGAGCAGGAGGTGAAAGAGGCACTACCGATGGAGGTACCTACTATGGTGGGACCTCTTGTTGCCCAACATTACTAGAGGCCTCACTCCTTTTATCTCCTACCTCACGACTTTGTTCTCCAAACATCTTTTCACTATAAAACAGAAGGGAGAAAGAATACATTAATTCCAAAAAACCTTCCCAAAATAACAATTGGTATACATATATGTAATTATATCAAGCATTAATAACCACTCTAAACTTAGAATTGTCTAAACCACTGCTCTAATACCACTAAATATAACACACTTATCACACTTATCACTATTCTGGTATGTCCTAAGCCATTAATTTTTTTTTCCGACTAAAATCTTTATAATTTATTTTTCTTATTTTAAAACTCTTAGGTTTATAACTTAAGTTCAGTAATTCGATAAAGGCTCGTCGATGACCTATATCTGTCCAGTTCACTATTCATTTAATAAAATTTTTGTAATATAATGGTTGTACATTGTATAACCCCCTAAAAAATAGATAATTCACACAAGCTCTCATAGGCACAACAACAATATTATAACAATCACTTCCATTCTTTTCCCATATCACACATATACCAAAACATAATTCAACCATCATAATCCCTCACTATTACAATCTCTTATTTACTTATTACATATCCAAAATATTAACTTTATATACATGCCAAAATGTTAACAACAAAAATATCTAAAAGAAGTCTTGCAAGGTGTATTCCAGCTCCCACTCCTGAGTACCTGCACGTAGTAATAACTATATGTTAAGCACTAAATATGCTTAGTGGTGACTAATAATCTAAATATTTCCTACAATTATCTTTCATAGCTCATTATGCAAAAATTATCATCTTAAAACTTTTTAAAACAAACTTAACAAGCCATTACTTTTCTTTTCAAATATCATTTTAATCTTATTACATTTTATCCATATAATACTTATTTCTTATTAAACAATAAATTTAATTCATAACTTTCCCATTTTTATTCAATTCAATCCCTTTTGTATCGCTTAATTATGAATTTAATCTTAATATGGTTCTTTTCAATCTTTAAGCTATCAATTAAGGTACTTAACCTTCAAATACGCTTATTTGGCCATTTTTATACAAAATTACGTTTTAGTCATTCTTGACTATAAAACTTCATTTTTAAATAGTTTAATCATCAATTGACTGTTTTATCCTTAACTAAGCAATTCTTAATTAATTGGCTTAATTTTTACTCTTTTGGGAAAAAATTACGATTTTACCGCAAAACTTTCTTTTTCTTTCAAAATAGTCCTTTTCACTTTTATTTATCATTTTTAAGTTTCCTTTTACATTTTAATATTTTACTTTCATTATGCCTATAGTATAGACCCGATAGAAAACCTCAAACTGGATACGCGGGACGTGGACCCCATAGAGCCACAACAAATAGAGAAATGACCCCTAAGGGACCAATTCTCACAGAGTAGAGAATAGAGATAGAAAATGTCATGGTGATCAGAGATCCAGTCTATAGCATAGCAAGTTGCAATGACTTGTATCCCAGTACAGATATCCCTATGGCCAGCCAATTATATCTTGAGCTAGTTTTTACTGCCTAACAATTTTTAAGGGTATTATTGTACATACTTTTAGTTACTTTTAATTATTTCAAAGTTCTCACGAGCTTTTTCACTTTTAGAAATTTCATTTCATTGACTTTTCGAGTATAGCAAATTAATTCATATTAATTTACCACTTTTCACCCTTTTATTGAATTATTCCTTCATAATTCATTAATCTTCACTTATACATATTACATAACTTATTTCAAAAATACTTTAATATTGCACATAAATTTCATAAAAATTTATATGCACACTTTTCACATTTATTATCATTATTCCTTCATTTTATTGAATTATTTTCCAATAATTCAATATTTTCCATTCAACATATTCAATATTTTATTTCTCATTTATTCACATAGTATACTAAATTCTTTAAAAATTTGTATACACATTATTTTACATTTACTACCTTTACTTAATTTATGAATTATTTCTCTATAATTCATCAATTTCACTATTTACATAACCATTTATTAAATTTAAAAATTCTCAAATTAATTTCATAAATTCTTTAAAAATTCATGGATATAAATTATAACATTTATAATTAATTTAGGCTATTATGTATCAATTTCATACAAAAATTACTATAATTCCCCTAAGGGAAAATTTGGACATCTCACTTACTTAGCCTTAAAAATTTTTATGCTTTCTTATATTGCATTCAATTAGCATCATATATGATCCAATTTCATTTCCCTCACATCAATTGCATTATTTAAGCAATTTAGCAATTTTTTTCGTAAATACATAAAGGAAATTAATTCAATTAAATAGAAAATATTAAGATTTATTAGCCACATACCAATTTCTCTTGCTTAAGGGTGCCTAAACTTCCTTGCCTTTGCCCTTAGCCCTTGATAGCCTTTCTTCCTCTTCTTCACTTACCATGGCTGGCCGAAGAAGCTTAGTAAATCTTATTTTTTTCCTCAAATGTAGAATTTAAGCTCATATTCATAATCTACACCTCAAAAACTATGGGAAAACACTAAAAAATTAATTAAAAACACTAATTATTCAAAGGTTACCTTAAAGCCCTAAGCTTTCTAACCTTGATATCCTTATTTCCTTTGATCAAATCAGTTGTTTGAGGCTTTTTTGTGTTCTAAAGAGATTGAATAACAATTTCTATGTTGGGTTTCAATGGAGATTTGGAGTGGATGAGAAGAAAATTAAGGAGAGAGAGGGAGAAAGGGGGTTTCAGCCATGAAGAGCCATGTAAGAAGTTGAGGATTTTTCTAGAGTTATCTCCAAAAATTCACCTCTTATAAACCTCTTATATGGGCCCAATCTTGGGCTTAAACATTAGGCTTAGCCTATTTAAAGGTTAAGGCCCATTTAAGACCATTTTAAGTCCAATCCAACTTCTCCCACTTCCAATCCTCAAATCACTCCAAAAATAATTTCATCACTCTTATCACATCAAAAATAGGTCGTACGCAAATTTTTCGCTCAATCAGAGTCTGTTGTCGACCCGATTCAAATTTATCGATTCGATTCGACAACTGCTGGTATCACCGAAAAATTCAATTTTTGCTACTAAAATATTCTAAATAAAAATTCATGGAGACATGAAAAATCTAGCAATTTTTGGAGTTCATTTACTATTTTTAAAAATTTATGCAAAACCAAGTCACATTCCCTACTAGGGAAATTAACTCGCTACCTTTTTCGTATTTTTGACCTTTTGAGGCCCATTTGACCTCGGTTTCACTTCAAATTTCAACTCCAGACTCACCATGATCAATACTTTCCAATTGTCCAACAAAATATTTTTGACTTTCGGGTATACTTTTCAGCCTGTAAAGCACTATTCACTATCGAAAAGTTTTGTTCATGGTTGACTCGGTGTTGAGGCCATTATACATTAGACCCAGTGTATCACGCTGGGGAGCACCAGTATAATTTGTGAAGAAAAATGATAGGACACTCAGATTGTGCATAGACTATAGACAGTTAAATAAGGTGACCATTAAAAATAAATACCCCATTTCTTGTATAAAAGATTTGTTTGATCAATTGAAAGGAGCAGATGTATTTTCAAAGATTGATATGAGATCGGGGTATTATCAAATGTCTATGAAAGAAGCAGATGTACCCAAGACTACTTTTCACACCAGATATTATCATTATGAGTTCCTGGTTATGCCATTTGTGCTCACAAATGCACCAGCAGCTTTTATAGACTAAATGAATAGGGTTTTCCACCCTTATTTGGACCAGTTTGTGGTAGTCTTCATTGATGACATGCTGGTGTACTCAAAGACACCAGAAGATTATGATAAGCATTTGAGGATTGTTTTACAGACCTTAAGGGAAAAGCAATTATATGCCAAGTTCAGTAAGTGTGATTTTTGGCTAAATGAAGTGTCCTTTTTGGGTCATGTAGTGTTTGCTGAGGGCATAAAGATGAACCCTACAAAGATTGAAGTGATAGTTTTCTGCATTTGGTTGAAAACTATAGGTGATTTATAAAGGGTTTCTCCACCATTGTAGTTCTTCTGACTCGACTACTATAGAAGCACACCAAATTTGAATGGACTGATATATGCCAAGAAAGTTTCCAGAGACTTAAAAGTATGCTAACAAAAGCTCCTATACTCACTCAACTAGAGTCAGACAAGGACTTTGTGATCTATAGTGATGCCTCTAGAAATGGTTTAGGTTGTGTATTGATGCAGGAAGGCAAAGTGATTGCTTATGCATCCCGAAAGCTTAAGACTCATAAGAAGAACTATCCTACTCATGATTAGAAGCCATTGTTTTTGCTTTGAAAATTTGAAGGCATTATCTATATGGAGAAAAATGTTACATCTACGTAGATCACAAGAGTTTGAAATATTTGCTCACTCAGAATGAGCGTAATCTTAAATAGAGATGCTAATTGGAGTTGATTATAGATTATGACTATTTCATCGACTACCATCTAAGAAAAACAAATGTAGTGATTGATGCACTCAGGAGGAAGTTTATGTTCGGTAATTTGAATGTTTTCAATGAATCCGTTTAAGTGATTAATAAGTGTAAATGACTAATAATAGTTTTTGTAGCTCTTCGGGCTATGCATGTCAGTTTAAGCTTGTCACAAGATGGAGCATTGATAGCTAAAATGCAGGTGAAATCTAACTTTATGAGTAAAGGTAGCCTAGAAGCAAGATGATCGATTGGTGGCCATTGTAAACAAAGTTAAAGATAGTAGTGATATGGATTATTCTTTGAAGTATGATGGTAGCCTATGCTACAAGAAGCAATTTTGTGTTCCAGATCAGGAGGAACTAAAGAAAAATATTCTTACTAAAGCTCATCATAGTAGTTATGCGATGCATCCTAACGGTAATAAGATGTATCAAGATTTGAAAGCCTTTTATTGGTGGCCAAGTATGAAGCATGATATGTCAGAATTTGTAGCCAAATATCTAATATATCAACAAGTAAAAGTAGAGCACCAAGTTCCATCATGCTTGCTTCATCCTATTTCGATACCAGAATGTAAATGGGATAGAGTGATCATGAATTTTGTTATCGAATTGCCTATAACTCTAAAGAGGCATGATGTTGTATGGGTGATCATTGATAGACTCACCAAATCCAGTAATTTCTTACCAATACGGATGGATTTTCCTTTGACCAAGCTGGCATATATCTATATCAATGAGATAGTGAGTTTGTATGGAATGCCCTCATCCATCATTTCTGACAGGCATCTAAGATTCACCTCATAGTTTTGGAAAAAGTTACAATAAGCTTTGGGTTCTAGAATCTACTTTAGTATAGCATTTCACCCTCAAACATATTGTCAGTCAAAACAGGTGATTCAGATACTTGAAGGTATATTACGATGCTATGTGCTAAAATTTGGTAGCAGTTGGGAGAGATATTTATCTTTAGCAGAGTTCGCTTACAACACAACTACTAGTCCAACATAAAGATGGAACCTTACGAGGCACTTTATGGAAGGAAGTGTAGAACTCCCTTATGCTAGATAGAATTGAGTAAAAAAAGTTAGTAGGGTCTGATATGATATGTGACATAGAGGAAAAAGTACGAGTCATCAAAGATAGATTAAAGGAAGCTATAGATTGCTAGAAGTCTTATGCAGATCTGAAGAGAAGAGATATATAATTCAAAGTCAGAGACAAAATATTTCTAAAAGTATCTCCTTGGAAGAAAATTCTAAGATTCGACAAGAAAGGCAAAATGAGTCCAAGGTTTATAGGCCCATATGAGATACTTCAATGAGTAGGTCTTGTAGTTTACTAGTTGAAGTTGCCAACAAACTTAGAAAATATTTATGATGTGTTCCATGTCTTAATGCTCCGAAAGTACAAATTTGATCCTAGCCATATGATCACTCTAGAAGAGATTCAAGTTTAGGTTGATATGACCTATGAGGAAAAGCCAGTGAAGATCCTAGCCAGAGAGATTAGATAGCTTAGGAACAAGCAGATTTCACTAATAAAGGTGCTTTGGAACCATCACAATGTGGATTAAGCTACATGGGAGCCAGAAGCTAAAGTGAGGCAACAGTATCCTCTGCTCTTTGATACAGGTAAATTTCAAGGACAAAATTTATTTTGGTAGGGGAGAATTGTAATGGCCTCAATACCGGGTCAGCTATGAATAATATTTCTTAATAGTGAATAGCGCTTTCGATGGTAAAAAAATACACCCAGAGATGAAAAATATTTTATTTGACCATCAAAAAATATTGCTCATGGTTAGTACGAGATTAAAATTTGGAGTGAAATCAAGTCAGAAAAGCCTTCAAAAAATTGAAAATGTGAAAAAGGTCGCAGTTCGGTTTAAATAGTAACTAGGTTGACTAAAATTTGTCTGAGCCCTTAAAAATAGTAAATGAGCTCTAAAAATCACCAAAAATTGTAGACTTATCTAAAATGATATTTAGAATATTTTGGCTATAAAAATGAAATTTTTCAGTAACAACGATAATTGTCGAATTAGAATGATATGATTGAATAGGATTGAAAATGGACTCCGATTGAGTTAAATTTTTTTATAGCCTAGTTTATGCATGTTATAAACTATGAAATCAAATTTGGGATGAATTGGATTTTGGAAAGTGAAAAAACCACAGAAACATTACATGTTGGGCTTAAAAAATGGTTTTTGGAATTGAGAGTGAGCTTTGGATTAGACCAAAACCCAACCCATTTGAGCCATTATATAAGCCAAGAGGAGGCAAATATTTTGAGTATGATCCTTATCTCCTTCAGCGTTTTTCTCTCCCTAGCTTAGTCGAACACTTATCTTCTCTTTCTCTCTCAAATTTTTTCAATCTTTCTCTTAATTCCTCACCTAATCCAAGCATCCCAAGTGTGATTTAGCATCCCTACGAGGTTCTTAAGGTCCTTACTCTTTGATTTGAGTAAGAATATTGGGTGAAATCAAAGGTTAAAGTGAAAAGATTGAATTTGGTTAAGTGAAATTTAAGCTTTAAATTTAGTTTAAAGGTGTCTAGAGTTTTTTTTAAGTACCTAAAGTTCATTTATGAAGTCATTTTGAGCAAAAAAAAGATCAAAATCTTGGTGTTTATTTGATAAAGAAATTTGGCCCTTTGTATATTCTCAAGGTGGTTTGTAAGTTTCCAAGAAAATGGCAAGGAAAATGAAGTCTAGGGGAGCTTAAGTAAGTGTATAAGGTTTATGGTTATAAAACCTATCAATTTCCATCAATTTTGAAGGTATTTACATTAGGTGACTTAAGTGAACTTGTGTTAATGCATGCTTAAATTGAATATAAGTTTAGAATAGTGATTAAGAGCCTTGAAAATAACCTTTAGAATGTTTAAATGGAATTAAATAAATTGGTAAGGTATGAAACCTACCTTGGCTGAATGGAACCTTAGTTTATACTATGGTATTTTTTTGTGGATATATGATGAGTGATGGTCTAAAATGAATTTAGACATGAAAAGAAGTATCCATGAATTTATTTAGAATTTATGGAATTTGTATGAATATTTTAAAGAGTGAAATTACATTATTTTCAAAGTGAAAATGTTGAATTATCATTAAATAATTCATAAGATAAGTGAAAGTGATGAATTATAATGAGATAATTTATAAAATGTACAAAGTGATGAAAAAGTTGAGTAACTTGTGTATATAAATGCAAATGTAAATGAAAGACTTAAAATGTGAAGAGTAAATTTAAGATAAGTAAGTAAATAAATTTGCCCATAATAGTGGTCATACAATTTTAATCTGGTTCAGGATATGTTTGGGTAGCCATAAGGACACCCATACTGTGGTGTAAGTCATGACGACTTAATTTACTATTGAAGATTTGTAATGATCTTTCATAGTTTAGTGAAGTGTTAAGTGTTAAGTGAAAGTGATGGAGTGGTCCTTCAGGATCATTCCTTAGTGTAGTGCTGTGGACCTATGGGATCTACATCCCTTATATCCAATCTGAAGATTTATGCCAGGATTATACTAGAGGTATAATGGTCAAAATGAGTTAAAAGTGCAAAAGTGAAGTGAAAATGAGAATTAGAGTAAAAAGGGACCTATATAAAAGAAAATAAAAAGTTTAGGTTCAAAATGGTAATTTACCTAATTAATAAATTTAGTGGGTAAACATGATAAAGTAGTTAATGAATTGCTTAAAATTGAACCTTTGTAATTTTGAAGGATCAAAATGTAATTTAACATGAAATGATAAAATAGGGACTAATTGGCAATTTGTATGTCAAGTAATGAATTTAGAGTGAAAATAAGTGAACTAGTGGCAAATTTGTAATTAAAGTGTAAAGTGATGGTATTTAATATCATAGAATGTAAAGTGAAGTGATAATGGCATTTTATTGAATAATTAAGTAATATTGCATGTTTAACGCATTTGTGCATGGTTTGAAAATTCCTAGATTTATTGTTACCATTGAGCATATTTAATGCTCAACACATAGTGTTTACTGCTTGTAGGTTCTAAAGATTTAGTGGAGCAAAGTATATACAATGGAACTTAATTTTGAAGAAGAAAGATTAGTTATAAACTATTTTTTGTATGCCATGTATATATACAGCTTAATTCTGAAAATTAAAGTTGGATTGTATATGAATAATAATTATGTATATGAATATATATGACTTGTGATATGAATTGGATATGGATGATGATGATGATGATGGTGATGATGATGGATAAATGTTTGTATAGTTTATAAAGTATTGTACATATGAGAGGTTGTGGAATTGTTTGGCTCATAAGTTGGGTTGGTAAGTTTTTAAGCCGTTATATTTTTAAAAATTTTTTTTCAATAATAGTAAATTGAACAGTTATAGGTCAATAAGCAAATATAAAAGTGTATCCAACAATGATTGAATAGATTTTTGGTCAATGGATAATATTTATGATTCAATATAATATTGGGCTCATTGAGAGAAATTGATATGCAGATACAATTTGTCCCACCACATAGTATCAGATAATGGACTGTAGTTTTTCGATAAGACCAGACAGATTCTCTTCAAATATAGGATCCATCACCATAAGTTTTCTCCTTGCCGACCTCAAGCCAATAGGGTAGTCAAGGTGGCTAATAAGAATGTAGCACCCTTATCCTATAATCTATACATATCACTTTATCCATCTCATTACACATGTATTACTGTGCAACATAAACATATACCAACTACACCTAGAACATATAATCAAACTTAATACATAAGAGTGCTATACTTTTAAAAACTTTTCAGTGTAAGTTAAAGTCTCTTTACAAAATACAACAACTGTTTAATATTTTTACATATAATATCACCAATACAACTATCCTATAATCTTTACTATATACAAAGAGCCAAAATAAAAGTCTATAATGTCTCTCTCGTTGACTTGAGTTGGCCATCCTGCTACAGATATCACCCCAACAACCTACACGGATGAAACACCCGTACTAAGCTATAAAAGCTTAGTGGGGAACTAAATCATGATAAACGACCACTCACAGTGATCGTCAACAAGCACACAACATGCCTCAAATATAACAAAGCTTTGTTTCAAGAAATAAACAAAATGCAACAGTTAATTCATATTACGGAAATCATAAAGTTCAGCAATAAAATTTGCATTGATGCATTAATCAACATATATAACCATGTAAGCTCTAATGTTCTATAGCTTTAATTTCAACTAGTTATTATGTGTCTAGTTTCTGAATTGATACTAAACTATAAAAGCATAAATATCTATTATCTTTTCATCTATTTAACATGTCTTTGATATATACACATTAGAATTAAATAGCAAATCCACACTTCCAATTACTACGAGATTATTATATTACTATAGGCTTATTTTATATTCCACAAGTTATTCATATTATAACATATTAGATGTATCATAAAAATAAGCCTTTCAACTAAACATAACACTTATATATCATTATCATAAATAGCAAATACACATTAAAGAATGTGTACATGCAACAATGTGAACACATATATATAATCATAAGAAAAATATTTCAAAACAATGGTTGTTACTGTCTAACCTTCATAATCTTTAATATACACTATGAATATGCACTTATAAAATTGTTGCGCATATTAGACTTTTATAATACTCTTGAACTTAATAAAAATTCTTTCATCAATCATGTATTGACATACATATAAAAATAAGGTTTATGATCACAAAGGCATATATATATATGATCAATTTAATCAAAATATTAATATAATGCAAATTCATCATTTAACGATTAACATGTATTTAGGATACTAGCAGTATAGATACATATACTATTGCACATTCTTTTAGATGTGAGTTTTATGTGCAATAAAAGGAATTTCATATGTAGAATAGTATAAAGTCAATTAAGAATTTGTGTGCCTTATTAATACTTTTCTTAACCTTTGACAATAAAGCCTGTACTATTCTAAAGAGGTGGATAACGAGTTATACGATGGTACCCGAAGGTACTAGGTCACCCGAAGGCACCAAAGAGATACCCGGAGGTATTTAAACGATGATCCCTTGTAGGGATAAAACTGTATGATAAATCGGTGGATCCAAATAGGGTCAAACAAATAACATGGACCCAAATGGGGTCAATCAAATAACATGGACCCAAACGGGGTCAATCAAATAACGGGGTCAATCAAATAACATGGATCCAAACGGGGTCAATCAAATAACATGGACCCAAACGGGGTCAATCAAATAACATGGACCCAAACGGTCAAATAACATGACCGGTCAAGCGAACCCAAATGGGGTCGGCTACAACCCACACGAGGGTTGTTAAATTAACTTTAACTTTTAAACCCAAACAGGGTCACTATACTTTTAAATTCAAGTGGACCTAAATAGGTCAAAATGTTCAGAAGCAGCTGCAAGGTACCCTTATAGGCATGCCTATCTATCCACTTCTTAGACTCAAAGCAGGCAGTACAATCTCTTTACTTTATCTTTTCTTTATTCATTCATATTCTTATATGCACACGTATACTCTTGTGTAACAACGAACAATGTACTCATATACATGCTCATGTGTAACTTTATGTAAACCTTTGAACATGCTCACTATTGGATATTACTATTCTGTATTTGAAATCTTTTTCAATCATGTAACTATTTCGTATAACATAGTTGTATCTATATTATACTTTTTGCTCCTGTGCATAATCATATACAAATATATATCTTCTCTAGTGCATCAACATATATGCATAATTCATAAGACATTTTATACAATTTGCTCATGTAAATAATCAATTAAAAGTTATACCTTTATTAGTGGACATACATGTATACACCATCTCATCAAATATAAACAATTGCAATCATGCTCTTTGCTCAATTTTTGCTAATTAGCGTACTTCCATCTAACCATGCTTTATCCATTATTTTCTTTTCATACAGCAATACTTTCTATTTTATTGTCATTGTAATTTTACTTTTGGCATGAGCATAGAGGCATAACATATAATCCTTATATAGCGTTATATTCATATTATTTCAAGTAGGTAAATAATAACTCACCTAAACATTGCAATTACTATACACATTCTTCATCACATAATCATGCCTAATACTTTACATTTATATATTATTATATAGTTTATACATTTAGTTCCCTTTATGCGCTGCTATAATACAAAAATACTCCAGAGATGTTTAAAATGGTTCTTGGCAAACTCAAATAACAATCCTGCATAGAGACAGAATTTCAAGTTCATTTTGAAACCTATTTATGTCATATCTAAAGACATTTGTGGTCGAAATTATCTTTTAAAATCATGATTCATTATGTTTCTAGTTTCAGGAACATTAAAAATAACATCAATATCATTTTTACTTTTTAAAATATTACAAAAACATTGAGAACTGTTCCTGAAAATAATGCTGTCAACAGTCCCGAATTTAGGTTACTTTTTGACATATTTAGAGGCACAACCAAATCATGATTTCTCCATAAAAATTGTAGAAATTTAAGTCTAGTTTCATTATAATTTCGATTCATAGCATTTTGACCTCTACAAAATAAATTATACACAAAACACTGCATACTGTCCTATGAAAAGTACTGTCAACAGTTTTGAATTCAAGTAATTTTTTTGACATATTAAGAAATAGAATCAAATTATGTTTTCTTCATAAACGTTGTAGATATATAAGTCTAATTTCATCATAATTTGGAATCATCTCATTTCAACATCTATAACAAGAGATACACTCAAATTACTACAGTCCATTCTCGTTTCCTAGGCAGCACTTTACTGCACCCAATTCAGTTTTTATCACCAATTAATAAATTCATATAATACAATAGGTACAGAATTTAAACAACCTTCCTTCATGAAAATGATGCTCCTATGAGTCTATTTTAACCAGAATTTTGTTTCAATGGATTTCGACTTCTCAAAAAATTTTTATAGCAAAAATACTGTAACATGTTCTTAACAACTAGGTAGCAGCTCAGTCCGAATTTTAAATTAATTTTAGGAGCACTTAGAGGCTGAATTAAATATAGGTTTCTTCTACAAAAATATAAATCCATGTCTTAAGTTTAAGTAGAAATTTATATTTCCCAAATTGGAGCTATAAAACTAGAGATATCCACAAAATTCCGAAACTGGTTCATAGAAACTTAACTCAGAATTTCAAATTCATTAACTTTTCTTCTTTCAAAGGCTACTGTTTTGGGCTTTTTTGAGGACCTTAGAGGCAAAATTTCATTATTCTTATTTCTATAACATTTGTAGGCACAGAAGTCCCGGTTCTAACCCAACTAGTAACATCAAATTCGGAGTTCAAAAACTCAACTTATGATCAAATTAGTCATTGGAGGTCAATCCGAATTTCTGGACAGCACTTTCACATTAATGACTAATATCTTAATTCAAGTTAATATACTTATAAAATCCATAATCAACACAATATTAATGCATGCAAGAAATAATAGTTCCCAAACCTGGACATGCAACTCAAATCTCCTTGTAAATTCTCCTTTTTCTCTCACTATCTTCTTCTTAATGATCTTAGTTTTCTCCTTCTTTTCCTTTCACAATAATGTCAACCATTAACACAAACTTTCAGCATCTAACTCAATCTACTATTAACCAACACAAGAAGATGGAGAAGGAGAAGAAGAATCATCAAATGAAGTTAATTACCTTGTAGATATACACTAATTTGTTCTTCAAAAATCCACATGCAATAATTCTTCAAAGATTTTCTTAGAGATTAACCAAGAATGAGAGAGAAAAGAATGAAGAAATTCTATAATTCTCTCTAGAATTTCCGTCCCCCACTCTCTTTTTTTATTAAGTTTCTCTTTCATTCCACTAATAAAAGACTAATTATAATAGTTAGGGAAAATTTCCTTTTTGGTCCCTTGAAAATTTGCATGTTCCACTAACTTCTTCCTATCTTTTGCATGTTATAAAGTGACCCCTCCACTAACTATTTTTCTTAAATCAATCTTTCCATTTATTCCTTCTCTTAAATCAACCTCTCAAATCTCTCTTTCATTCACATTAGGCCCTTAAGATGCCAAATTTACAAATTGACCCCTAAACTAATACTTGATACTTCAATTACAACCTTAATTATTATTATACCAACATAATAATTTAATTATGACTTTATAAAATTTATACCATATATTTTACACATTTATCATATAATTATTGATAACTTAAAAATATTTTTACCTCAATTAATATCTTAACTCTTAATAATTCATCAAATAATGCTTAATTAGACTTTAATAATATGTAATTGCCCTTGAATTCTACTAGAGCCTATTTTGGGTCCTTACAAAGAACATCAAAAAATTTTTCAACATGATGGTTCGAACTTACAAAGATTAGGTCAATAAGCTACCTTTCGCATTATAGGGTTATAGGACCATAGCTAGAACTTTAACAAGAGCTACTCCATTTCCCTTGGTTTATGGGATAGAAGTTGTACTGCCAGTAGAAATTGAGCATCGATATTTGAAGGTGGCCTTAGAAGCTGAACTACCAAAAACAGAGTGGGCTAGATAGAGATTCTTATAGCTTAACTTGCTATATGGAGATAGAATGTGGGTATGCTATCATAACATTTTTTTTATCATAAGTGACTAGCTCATTCATTCGGAAAAAAGGTCAAGAAACATCCCTTAAAGGAGACAGATCTAGTGTTTAAACAGATGAGGCCTAGAATTTTAGAAATTCGAGATAAGTTTAGACCTACTTGGGAAGGACCTTTTATGCTAAAGGAGTGGTTATCTTATCAGAGAGTCATGGCAATAAGCTCAAAAAGCTGGTAAATATAGACAAATTGGAAAGGTTCTATGGCTAAGACTAAAAGAAAAAAAGAAGAGAATAAAAGCTCTGCGGCTTAAAAACTAGAAAAATGGTGGCTTAGCTAAAATTGGGTGCCTCATTATAAGTATGAATTATACTATATTACTAGTGTGTGTTTAGTGTGTTTATTGTGTTAATTTAGTGTTTAATTTTAAAAGTTAGTGTTTCATGAGCTTACTTGGTTAATTTGGTGTTTTTAGTGTGCAATTGAATAAAAAGTAAAGTAACAAGGGTAAAAGTGTAAAATTAGCACTTAAAGGAATTTAAGGAGTCAAGAATGGTTATGTTAGTCCAGAACCTAGTTACTTAGTGGAGGAGTTCTTCACTCTACCGAGTGAGGCTTAAAGGAAAGAGACCAAGAGAAAGGCTACTTGATGGAGTGGTTTTTCACTCTACTGAGTCACCTAAAGAGGAAAAGCAACAGA